>JAVSCE010006589.1:0-14414 GCA_032199065.1 Smutsia gigantea
AAAAAAAATAGATAAAACCTCTAGCCAGACTTACAAAGAAAAAAAGAGAGCAAAAACAGACTTAGAAATGAAAAAGGAAAAATCACTACAGACACCACAGAAATAAAAAGAATTATTAGAGAATACTAAGAAAAATTATATGCCAACAAACTGGATAACCTAGAAGGATTGCACAACTTTCTAGAAAAATACAACCTTCTAAGACTGACCCAGGAAGAAACATAAAATTGAACAGATCAATTACCAGCAATGAAATTGAACTGGTAATCAAAAAATTACCTAAGAACAAAACCTCTGACCCAGATGGCCCCATGGTTGAATTCCATCAAACATTTAAAGAAGAGCTAATACCCATCCTCCTTAAAGTATGCCAAAAAGTGGAAGAGGAGCGAATACTTAAAAACTCATTTTAAGAGGTCAGCATCATCACCAGAAAGATACCACAAAAAAATGATAGACCAATATCCCTGGTGAACACAGATGCATAAATACTCAACAAAATATAAACGAATTGAATTCAAAAATACATCAGAAAGATCATCCATCATGATCAAGTAGGATTTATTCCAGGGATGCAAGGATGGTACAACATTTGAAAATCCACCAACATCATACCCCACATCAAAAAAAGAAGAACAAAAACCACATGATCATCTCCATAGATGCTGAAAAAGCATTTGACAAAATTCAACATCCATTCATGATTGAAACTCTCAACAAAATGGGTATAGAGGGCAAGTACCTCAACATCATAAAGGCCGTATATGATGAACCCACAGCCAACATCATACTTAACAACGAGAAGCTGAAAGCTTTTCATCTAAGATGGGGAACAAGACAGGGATGCCCACTCTCCCCACTGTTATTCAACATAGTTCTGGAGGTCCTAGCCACGGCAATCAGACAAAACAAAGAAATACAAGGCATCCAGATTGGTAAAGAAGAAGTCAAATTGTCACTATTTGCAGATGACATGATATTGTATAAAAAAAAACCCTAAAGACTCCTCTCCAAAACTACAAGAACTAATATCTGAATTCAGCAAAGTTGCAGGATACAAAATTAACATAGAGAAATCTGTTGCTTTCCGATACACTAACATTCACAAGTGCATCAAAAAGAATAAAATAGCTAGGAATAAACCTAACGAAGGAAGTGAAAGATCTATACCCTCAAAACTACAAGACACTCCTAAGAGAAATTAAAGAGGACACTAGCAAAAAGAAATTCATCCCATGCTCTTGGCTAGGAAGAATAAATATTGTCAAAATGGCTATACTTCCTAAAGCAATCTACAGACTTAATGTAATCCCTATCCAAATACCAACAGCATTCTTCAATGAACTGGAACAAATAGTTCTAATTTCATAGGGAATCACAAAGGTCTCCGAATAGCCAAAGCAATACTGAGAAGGAAGAATAAAACAGGGGAATTATGCTCCCAGACTTCAAGCTCTACTACAAAGCTACAGTAATCAAGACAATTTGGTACTGGCACAAGAACAGACAGACCAGTGGAACAGAAGAGAAAATCCGGACATTAAGCCAAACATATACGGTCAATTAATATATGATAAAGGAGCCCTGGATATACAATGGGGAGATGACAGCCTCTTCTGCAGCTGATGTTGGGAAAACTGGACAGCTACATGTAAGAGAATAAAACTGGAGTACTGTCTAACCCCATAAAGAAAAGTAAACTAAAAATGGATCAAAGACCTGAATGTAAGTCATGAAACCATAAAACTCTTAGAAAACAACATAGGCAAAAATCTCTTAGACATAAACATGAGCGACTTCTTCATGAACATATCTCCCTGGGCAAGGGAAACAAAAGCAAAAATGAACAAGTGGGACTATATCAAGCTGAAAATCTTCTGTACAGCAAAGGACACCATCAGTCAAACAAAGGCATCCTACAGTTTGGGAGAATATATTCATAAATGACATATCCGATAAGGGGTTGACACCCAAAATATATAAAGAACTCACGCACCTGAGGAAACAGAAAGCAGATAATCCAAAGAAGAAATGGGCAGAGGATATGAATAGATCTCCAAAGAAGACATTCAGATGGCCAACAGGCACATGAAAAGATGCTCCACATCACTAATCATCAGAGAAATGCAGATTAAAACCACAATGAGATATCACCTCATACCAGTAAGGATGGCCAGCATCCAAAACACCAACAACAACAAATGTTGGCGAGGATGTGGAGAAAAGGGAACCCTCCTACACTGCTGGTGGGACTGCAAATTAGTTCAACCATTGTGGAAACCAGTATGGAGGTCCCTCAAAAATCTCAAAAAAGAAATACCATTTGACCCAGGAATTCCACTCCTAGGAATTTACCCTAAGAATGCAGCAGCCTAGTTTGAAAAAACAGATGCACCTCTATGTTTATCGCAGCACTATTTACAATAGCCAAGAAATGGAAGCAACCTAAGTTTCCATCAGTAGATGACTGGATAAAGAAGAGGTGGTACATATACACAATGGAATATTATTCAGCCATAAGAAGAAAACAAATCCTACCATTTGCAACAACATGGATGGAGCTACGGGTATTATGCTCAGTGAGGTAAGCGAAGCAGAAAAAGACAAGTATCAAATGATTTCACTCATATGTGGAGCCTAAGAGCAAAGAAAAAAACTGAAGGAACAAAACAGCAGCAGACTCACAGAACCCAAGAATGGACTAATAGTTACCTAAGGGAAAGGGACCGGGGAGGATGGGTGGGAAGGGAGGGATAAGGGGGAAAAAGGGGCAGTACGATTAGCAGATGTAATGTTGGGGGGGCATGGGGAGGGCTGTACAACTCAGAGAAGGCAAGTAGTGATTCTATAGCATCTTACTACACTGATGGACAGTGACTGTAATGGGGTAAATGGGAGGGACCTGATGAAGAGGGGAGTTTAGTAATCATAACGTTGCACATGTAACTGTAGATTAATGATAGCAAAAGAAAAAAATATAGCCAAGACTACTAGCTTCTTGTCAAAGACCAAAGATCAACTTGCAATGGCTCCCACAGGCCGCAAATGGGACAATTTTAGTATCAAGAATAATGAGTACAATAATTCAAACATATCCAAAAAAAGTTAGTCCATAATAAAACAAATAAATCATTTCATTAGCTACCTTTTAGAGATTAAGACACTAATTAATAATTCTGAAACTTCATCAATAAAGGAACAGTATGAACCTAACAATATTAAAATATATACATGCATATATATGTGCATATATACACACACATAGAAAAAGGTCTCAAAATTTATACTTCAAAGTATTAAACTGATGATGTCTGGGTGGTAGGGTTATGGGTGGGGTATCTTTTAATTACAAATTTGTTTCTACAGTAAATATGTATTGTTTCTATGCTAAATAAAGTTATTTTAAGGTTATAAAAAAAGTGTTTTCAGTCAAGGAAAATGTAACACCTCAGGTTTTGAGAATAAAAAGAATGAGGACTTGTTTGTAGTTTAAAATAACACTTTGCATTCCTTTTGTTCAAATGTAATCACATGTCTATATAAATTTAAATAATAAACTCTTGCAAGAAGCCATTTAGAAAAACTGATTCTCTTGTCTTTTGCTTTATAAATTTAGTCAATGATAAAGTGTAATCAACAGGCCGCGGCGGGGCTGCTCTGACACCGGGAAGTCCCGACCTCCCCTCGGGTGGGGAGAGCGGGCGGGGGGCGCGCGGTCGCCCCCGCAGCTCATGTTCTCCGCGCCGGCGGCGTCGGCGGCTGGGGGGCCCCGCGCGCGCGGCTCCAGCGGGGGGAGCCTGACACCTGGCGGCCGGAGGGGGCGCCAGGCAGCCGCGCGGTCCGTGGAGAGCCCGGGGCGGGGGGCGCTGTCAGGGCGGCGACCTGCCCCCTGGGTGCTCAGCTCCGTGTCCCGGCACCTGGCGGAGCCCGCGTGCCCCCCCTGGGGTGTGTCTGGCGTGCCCCAGGACCACGGATGGGCCCTGACCCCCGACTGGCCGCACGACGGCTGGCTCGCTGAGAGCTCGCGAGGCCAGCCGGCCGGCCTGAGCAGCTGGCCAGGAGAGGCGGAGGAGCCGGGGCCGCGCGCCTTCCATCGCCGTCCCCGCAGCTGCCCGCGACGCGGGGGCGCCTCCCTGCGCTGCTGCGCGGCCTGCCGTCGGAACGCGGACTCGGACCCGAGGGACCGGCGGTGGTCGGGGACACGCGAGTCTCCTTCCCCCGGGCGCCCCTCCGCTCCCCCAGCGCATCCCTGCTCATACTGTTTTGGACTTTGCTTTTTTCTTTAATTTAGTTGGAAAATGATTCCATCTCAGTTCATTATTTCCATCATCATTCTTTTATATTAATGTATAATATAATGCCTAATATCCCATCTTAAGTCTGCTCCATAATAATTAAAAGCGGTTTCCTATTGGTTGATATATACATCAATATATGACAAGTAGAATGACATATTGACATATATGACATACATATATGTGTATGTTTATATAGATAAACACAAATATTTTGCCTTCTAAATGTTTTAGTGAATAACCTTGTAACACCTGTCATTTTGCACATGGGTAGTCACCTCTGTTAGATAATTTCCTAGGATTCAAATTGTTGAGTCCAAAGAAGTGTTCTTTTTTTAATATCATGAAATTGCTAGAGGTCCCAGGTCATATCTCTGCTAGTGATGTGTGTCTGTGTCTGTGGATCTTTTTCCTGGAGCCTTGCCAACACAGTGTTACCAAACTTTTTTATCTTAACCAAAACCAGCCAGAGAAGTGAAATATATTTTAGTGTAATAGTACTTGATAGGACTCTTCGGGGTGAGGTTGAGCATCTTTTCAAACACGTGACACATTTAAATTCCTTTTCTGTGACCTGTTTGTAATCTTTGTCCATTTTCCATTGGATTATGAGGTGATCCTTGTCTTTGGATTTTTAAGAGTCATTTATGTATTTGGTTAAATAGTCCTTATTTAAGAATGGTAATTATTTACATTTTTAAGTAGGCCTTTCCGATATAATACTAAAACTGCTGTCATTTTGCATTTCAGTATCAGTCATTTCCATATAACAAAAACAGGTTTAAAGTCGGCATGAAATTAGAAGGTGTGGACCCCGAGCATCAGTCTGTGTGCTGTGTCCTCAGTGTGGCCGAGGTAAGCTCTGCCTCGTCTTTATTTTATTTATTTTTGTGTGTAGCTTATTTATTTTTTCTTTTTTTATTGTGAAATGATGATCACAGTAAGTTTAGTTAACATCCTTCAACATACATAGTTACAAATTATTTTTTCTTGCGATGTGAACTTTTGAGGTTTTTTCTCTTAACAACTTTTCAATACACAAGACATTATTGCTCACAATGCAACGAACAAGTTCCAATACAGTGAACAAGCTCCCACAAAGTGAACAATGCAAGGAACACAGTGAACAAGCTCCCACAAGGTGAACAATGCAGAGGCAGTCATATCAGAGAAACTAATTCAGTTACTATAATCAATCAAGTCAACTATGATTATTCATATGATTTTTATACTTAAATTATAAGTGAATCCCACATTTCCCCCTTTTTTGTTTTAATTGACACAAATGCATATGCATATATTTGTGGAAGGTACCAGAATAATGATTAGCTGGTCTCGGCCTGTGACATAGCTTGTCACAGGCAATGTCTCTCTTGTCTGGAGGGGTGGGGTTCTAGGCCTCACCTCAGTTGGCCCCCACGTTGCTCACCTGAGGTCCCTTGCGACTGTGCCTGTCTTAGGTTGTTCCTCCCATGAGGAATCTTACCGGTCTCTGGCTAACCAGCCATCTCCTGGGACCAAACACGGAGATAAAATACGAAAGAGAGGACAGCCAGCAGCTATAATTCTGGATAAAATCACAATATACATGATTATTTTCTTGCAGCAAATGCAGGTGGGGAATCCGTATATGATTTCACAAAGTTGTTTAAAAGGAATCACTTATTTCTTGAAGTTAATTCTTGAAAGGTAGCATATGTTTGTATTGGCTTTAAAAGACCAACAACTGCCTTCGGCACACACACTAGGAGAACAGGAATACAAATGCGTAACAGTATTAGACCTACAATTATAGGCCATATCCAATGAAACAAAGAAAACCAATTTAACAATCCAGGCATTTATGAAAACTTATCAATACCATGATGAATGTTGTCTATTTGATCTTGATTAGTATGCGAAAAATCAGACAAATTAAAACACATCCCTGGAAACTGTTCACATCCCATACTTGTACAGCCCTCTTGGCTATTGTAAATAGTGCAGCAATATACATAGGGGTGCATATGTCTTTTTCAAACTGGGCTGCTGCATTCTTAGGGTTAATTCCTGGGGATGGGATTCCTTGGTCAAATGGTATTTCTATTTTGAGTTTTTTGAGGAACCTCCATACTGCTTTCCACAGTGGTTGAACTAGTTTACATTCCCACCAGCAGTGTAGGAGGGTTCCCCTTTCTCCACATCCTCGTCAGCATTTGTTGTTCCTAGTCTTTTCTATGTTGGGCATCCTCACTGGTGTGAGGTGACATCTCATTGAAACCAGTTTTTTTAAAAACTTTCCAAAGATCCTCTGTTGATGACCATCTGCAATTGTTTCATCTACAAAAATGCCAATTATTGATCTTTATGGACGCTTATGATAAAATTTTTTAACAAATTTTATCTCAATAATACAGTTTATGAAAACATGTTGATTTACCAAAAACTACTTTTTCTCAATGTTGAGAATTATGTCTCGAAACATAAGTAGGTTTCTCTGAGAAGTCAAGGAAAAATGTGTAATGGTACAAAGAAATAAAAATGGACAGCATGTTTAAAGACTACAAATAACTAGAGTCCTTTCCACACAGCTGAGACATTTTATCTTTCAATTTTTCTAGAAGATAAATACAGTACAATCAATTCTTCAGATAAGGTTTCTTGTTATATGTAACTGTTACCTACTCCAAATTATTTCTATCGCTTCCTGTGTAACTCCAACTACGGATAATTTGAAACACATGATATTGTCCCAGACCACTGAGACTTTCCATATTTTAATCTATTTTTCTTTTCTTATTAAGCTCCACTTTGATTAGTTTCTATTGCATTATCTTGAAGTAACTGTGTTCTTTTGTTGCAAAAGCCAACCGATTTTTAAACAACTCAAGCCTTTTATCATTTCAGATACTTTTATTTTTAGTCCCAGAAATTCCTTTTTTTCTTTTTGTAGATTCTACTTCTTTATTGATATTCCTGATTTTAGTCACTCATTATGCCCAACCTTTCCACTAAATGACTGAGTAGGAGGAGTCACGGGAGTGTCGCATCTCCCCTTGGATAACTGAGGAGGAGGCATAGGAGTGTCACCTCTCCCCTTGGATGACAGAGGAGGAGGAGCCATAGGAGTGTCACGTCTCCCCTTGGATGACTGAGGAGAAGGAGGTATCGGAGTGTCGCCTCTCCCCTTGGATGACTGAGGAGAAGGAGCCATAGGAGTGTCACGTATCCCCTTGGATGACTGAGGAGGAGGAGCCATAGGAGTGTCGCATCTCCCCTTGGATGACTGAGGAGGAGGAGCCATAGGAGTGTTGCCTCTCCCCTTGGATGACAGAGGAGGAGGAGCCATAGGAGTGTCGCCTCTCCCCTTGGATGACTGAGGAGGAGGAGACATAGGAGTGTCGCCTCTTCCCTTGGATGACAGAGGAGGAGGAGCCATAGGAGTGTCACGTCTCCCCTTGGATGACAGAGGAGGAGGAGCCATAGGAGTGTCACGTCTCCCCTTGGATGACTGAGGAGAAGGAGCCATAGGAGTGTCGCCTCTCCCCTTGGATGACTGAGGAGAAGGAGCCATAGGAGTGTCACGTCTCCCCTTGGATGACTGAGGAGGAGGAGACATAGGTGTGTCGCCTCTCCCCTTGGATGACTGAGGAGGAGGAGCCATAGGAGTGTCACATCTCCCCTTGGATGTCTGAGGAGGAGGAGCCATAGGAGTGTCGCCTCTCCCCTTGGATGACTGAGGAGGAGGAGCCATAGGAGTGTCGCCTCTCCCCTTGGATGACAGAGGAGGAGGAGCCATAGGAGGGTCGCCTCTCCCCTTGGATGACTGAGGAGAGGGAGCCATAGGAGTGTCGCCTCTCCCCTTGGATGACTGAGGAGGAGGAGCCAAAGCAGTTTCGCCTCTCCCCTTGGATGACTGAGGAGGAGGAGCCATAGGAGTGTCGCGTCTCCCCATGGATGACTGAGGAGGAGGAGGTATCGGAGTGTCACGTCTCCCCTTGGATGACTGAGGAGAAGGAGCAAAGGAGTGTCACGTCTCCCCTTGGATGACTGAGGAGGAGGAGGTATCGGAGTGTCACGTCTCCCCTTGGATGACTGAGGAGAAGGAGCCAAAGGAGTGTCGTGTCTCCCCTTGGATGACTGAGGAGGAGGAGGTATCGGAGTGTCACGTCTCCCCTTGGATGACTGAGGAGAAGGAGCCAAAGGAGTGTCGCCTCTCCCCTTGGATGAGTGAGGAGAAGGAGCCAAAGGAGTGTCGCGTCTCCCCTTGGGTGACAGAGGAGGAGGAGCCATAGGAGTGTCGCCTCTGCCCTTGGATGACTGAGGAGGAGGAGCCATAGAGTGTCGCCTCTCCCCTTGGATGACTGAGGAGAAGGAGCCGTAGGAGTGTCGCCTCTCCCCTTGGATGACTGAGGAGGAGGATGCATGGCAGTGTCGCGTCTCCCCTTGGATGACAGAGAAGGAGGGGTCATGGGAGAGTCGCGTCTCCCCTTGGATGACAGAGGAGGAGGAGCCATAGGAGTGTCGCCCCTCCCCTTGGATGACAGAAGAGGAGGAGCCATAGGAGTGTCACGTCTCCCCTTGGATGACAGAGGAGGAGGAGCCATAGGAGGGTCGCCCCTCCCATTGGATGACAGAAGAGGAGGAGCCATAGGAGTGTCACGTCTCCCCTTGGATGACAGAGGATGAGGAGCCATAGGAGTGTCATGTCTCCCCTTGGATGACTGAGGAGGAGGAGCCATAGGAGTGTCACGTCTCCCCTTGGATGACAGAGGAGGAGGAGCCATAGGAGTGTCGCCTCTCCCCTTGAATGACTGAGGAGGAGGAGCCATAGGAGTGTCACGTCTCCTCTTGGATGACAGAGGAGGAGGAGCCATAGGAGTGTCGCCCCTCCCCTTGGATGACAGAAGAGGAGGAGCCATAGGAGTGTCACGTCTCCCCTTGGAATGCAGAGGAGGAGGAGGCATGGGAGTGTCGCGTCTCCCCTTGGATGACAGAAGAGGAGGAGGCATGGGAGTGTCGCTCCTCCCCTTGGATGACAGAAGAGGAGGAGCCATAGGAGTGTCAGGTCTCCCCTTGTATGACAGAGGAGGAGGAGGCATAGGAGTGTCGCCCCTCCCTTTGGATGACAGAGGAGGAGGAGCCATAGGAGTGTCACGTCTCCCCTTGGATGACAGAGGAGGAGGACCCATAGGAGTGTCGCCTCTCCCCTTGGATGACTGAGGAGGAGGAGCCATAGGAGTGTCACGTCTCCCCTTGGATGACAAAGGAGAAGGAGCCATAGGACTGTCGCGTTTCCCCTTGGATGACAGAAGAGGAGGAGCCATAGGAGTGTCGCATCTCCCCTTGGATGACAGAGGAGGAGGAGCTATAGGAGTGTCGCCCCTCCACTTGGATGACAGAAGAGGAGGAGCCATAGGAGTGTCGCGTCTCCCCTTGGATGACAGCGGAGCAGGAGCCATAGGAGTGTCGCCCCTCCCCTTGGATGACAGAGGAGGAGGAGCCATAGGAGTGTCGCGTCTCCCCTTGGATGACAGAGGAGGAGGATGCATGGGAGTGTCGCCTCTTCCCTTGGACGACTGAGGAGGAAGAGCCATAGGAGTGTCTCCTCTTCCCTTGGATGACAGAGGAGGAGGAGCCATAGGAGTGTCACGTCTCCCCTTGGATGACAGAGTAGGACGAGGCATAGGAGTGTCGTGTGTCCCTTTGGATGACTGATGAGGTGGAGGCATAGTTGTGTCACGTCTCCCTGTGGATGACTGACGAGCCGGAGGCATAGTTGTGTCGCATCTCCCCTTGGATGGCAGAGGAGGAGCGGGTGGCATAGGAGTGTCGCGTCTCCCCTTGGATGATGGAGGAGGAGGAGGCATAGTAGTGTCGCGTCTCCCCTTGGATGACTGAGGAGGAGGAATCATAGGATTGTCACATCTCCCCATGGATAACTGAGGAGGAGGAGCCATAGGAGTGTCGCTTCTCCCCTTGGATGACTGAGGAGGAGGAGGTATCAGAGTGTCCCGGCTCTCCTTGGATGACAGAGGAAGAGGAGGCATAGGAGTGTCACGCCTCCACTTGGATGCCTGAGTAGGACGAGGCATAGGAGTGTCGTGTGTCCCCTTGGATGACGGAGGAGGAAGAGGAGGCATAGGTGTGTCGCATCTCCCGTTGGATGACTGAGGAGGAGGAGGAGGCATAGGTGTGTCGCATCTCCCCTTGGATGACAGAGGAGGAGCCGGTGGCATAGGAGTGTCTCGTCTCCCCTTGGATGACGGAGGAGGAGGAGGCATAGGAGTGTCGTGTCTCTCCTTGGATGACGGAGGAGGAAGAGGAGGCATAGGTGTGTCGCATCTCCCCATGGATGACTGAAGAGGAGGAGGCATAGGAGTGTCGTGTGTCCCCTTGGATGACTGAGGAGGAGGACGCATCGAAGTGTCACACCTCTCCTTGAATGACTGTAGAGGAGGAGGCATAGGATTGTCGCCTCTCCCCTTGGATGACGGAGGAGGAGGAGGCATAGGAGTGTCTTGTCTCCCCTTGGATGACGGAGGAAGAGGAGGAGGCATAGGAGTGTCGTGTCTCTCCTTGGATGACGGAGGAGGAAGAGGAGGCATAGGTGTGTCGTGTCTCCCCTTGGATGACTGTAGAGGAGGAGGCATAGGAGTGCCGTGTGTCCCCTTGGATGACTGAGGAGGAGGACGCATCGGAATGTCACGCCTCTCCTTGGATGACAGAGAAGGAGGAGGCATAGGAGTGTCACACCTCTCCTTGGATGACTGAGGAGGAGGACGCATCGGAGTGTCACACCTCTCTTTGGATGACTGAGGAGGAGGAGGCATAGGAGTGTCGCCTCTATCCTTGGATGACAGAGGAGGAGGAGGAATCGGAGTGTCACACCCATCCTTGGATGACTGAGGAGGAGGACGCATCAGAGTGTCACACCTCTCCTTGAATGACTGTGGAGGAGGACGCATCGGAGTGTCACACCTTTCCTTGGATGACTGAGGAGGAGGATGCATCGGAGTGTCACACCTCTCCTTGGATGACTGTAGAGGAGGAGGCATAGGAGTGTCGCCTCTATCCTTGGATGACAGAGGAGGAGGAGGCATCGGAGTGTCACACCTCCCCTTGGATGACTGAGGAGGAGGAGGCATCGGAGTGTCACACCTCTCCTTGGATGACTGTAGAAGAGGAGGCATAGGAGTGTCGCCTCTCCCCTTGGATGACAGAGGAGGAGGAGGCATGGTATTGTCGCGTCTCCCCTTGGATGACTGGGGAGGAAGTCTGGGAGTGCCGCGTTTCCCCTTGCATGACTGATAAGAGGCATGGGAATGTCGCGTCTCCCCTTGGATGACTGAGGAGGACTTGAGTAGTGTTGTTTCTCCCTTTGGATGACTGAGGCATAGGCATGGGAGTGTCCCATCTCCCCTTGGATGATTGAGGAGGAGGCGTGTGAGTGTTGCATCTCCCCTTGGATGACTGGAGAGGAAGAGGCATAGGAGTGTTGCGTCTCCCCTTGGATGACTGAGGAGGAGGCATTGGAGTGTCACGTCTCCCCTTGGTTGACTGAGGAGGAGGCCAGGGAATGTCGTGTCTCCCCTTGGATGACTGAGGGGGAGGAGCCATAGGAGTGTTGTGTCTCCCCTTGGATGACTGAGGAGGATGAGGCATATGAGTGTCACATCTCCACATGGATGACTGAGGAGGAGGAGGCATAGGAGGTTCATGTCTCCCCTTGGATGACTGAGGAGGAGGAGGCGTAGGAGTGTCACGCCTCCCATTGGTTGACTGAGGAGGAGGCCTGGGAATGTCGCGTCTCCCCTTGGATGACTGGGGAGGAGACATAGGATTCTCGCATTTCCCCTTGGATGACTGAGGGATAGGAGCCATAGGAGTGTCAAATCCCCCCTTGGATGACAGAGCAGGAGGAGGCACAGGAGTGTCACGTCTCCCCTTGGATGACAGAGGAGGAGGAGCCATAGGAGTGTCGCGTCTCCCATTGGATGACTGAAGAGGAGGAGGCATAGGAGTGTCACGTCTCCCGTTCGATGACTGAAGAGGAGGAGGCATAAGAGTGCCGCGTCTCCCGTTGGATGACTGAAGAGGAGGAGGCATACTAGTGTCACTTCTCCCATTCGATGACTGAGGAGGAGGAGGCATAGGAGTGTCGCGTCTCCGCTTGGATGACTGAAGAGGAGGAGGCATAGGAGTGTCGCGTCTCCCCTTCGATGACTGAGGAGGAGGAGGCTTAGGAGTGTCGTGTCTCCCGTTGAATGACTGAAGAGGAGGAGGCATAGGAATGTCGCGTCTCCCGTTGGATGACTGAAGAGGAGGAGGCATAGGAGTGCCGCGTCTCCCGTTGGATGACTGAAGAGTAGGAGGCATACTAGTGTCATGTCTCCCCTTCGATGACTGAGGAGGAGGAGGCATAGGAGTGTCGCGTCTCCCATTGAATGACTGAAGAGGAGGAGGCATTGGAGTGTCGCGTCTCCCGTTGGATGGCTGAAGAAGAGGAGGCATAGGAGTTTCACGTCTCCTCTTGGATGACTGAAAAGGACGCATAGTAGTGTCACATCTCCCCTTGGATGACTGAGGAGGAGGAGGCATAGAAATGTCGCGTCTCTCCTTGGATGACAGAGAAGGAGGAGGCATAGGAGTGTCACGTCTCCCATTGGATGACTGAGGAGGAGGAGGCATAGAAATGTCGCGTCTCTCCTTGGATGACAGAGAAGGAGGAGGCATAGGAGTGTCACGTCTCTCATTGGGTGACTGAGGAGGAGGAGACATAGGAGTGTCGCGTCTCCCCTTTGATGTCTCAGAGGAGGCACGGGAGTGTGGCATCTCCCCTTGGATGACTGAGTAGGAGGTGTAGCACTGTCACATCTCCCCTTGGATGACTGAGGAGGAGGCGTAGGAGTGTCACATCTCCCCTTGGATGACTGATGAGGCGTCGAAGTGTCACGCGTCCCTTTGGATGACTGAAGAGGCAGCGTAGGAATGTCACATCTCCCCTTGGATGACTGAGGAGGCAGTGTAGCAGTGTCACATCTCCCCTTGGATGACTGAGGAGGCGTCGAAGTGTCACGTCTCCCCTTGGATGACTGAGCAGTCGGCGTAGGAGTGTCACATCTCCCTTTGGGTGCCTGAGGAGGAGGACTATGTGTGTCACATCTCATCTTGGATGACAGAGGAGGAGGTGTACCAGTGTCACATCTCCCCTTGGATGTCTTAGGTGGAGGCACAAGAGTGTCACATCTCAACCTGGTTGACTGACGAGGCGTCGAGGTGTCATGTCTCCCCTTGGATGACTGAGGAGGCATTGAAGTGTCACGTCTCCCATTGGATGACTGAGAAGGCGTAGGAGTGTCACATCTTCCATTGGATGGGTGAGGAGGAAGTGTAGCAGTGTCACATCTTTTCTTGGATGACTGAGGATGAGGCGAAGGAGTGTCCCATCTCCCCTTGGATGACTGATGAGGCGTTGAAGAGTCACATCTCTCCTTGGATGACTGAGGAAGTGTCGAAGTGTCACATCTCCCCTTGGATGACTGAGGAAGGGTCGAAGTGTCACGTCTCCCCTTGGATGACTGAGGAGGCGTAGGAGTGTCACATCTCCCCATGGATGACTGAGGAGTAGGTGTGGCAGTGTCACATCTCCCCATGGATGACAGAGGAGGAGGACTATGTGTGTCACATCTCCCCATGGATGACTGAGGAGTAGGTGTAGCAGTGTCAGATCTCCCCTTGGATGTCTGAGGAGGAGGCACAAGAGTGTCACATCTCAACTTGGATGACTGATGAGGCGTCGAGGTGTCACGTCTCCCCTTGGATGACTGAGGAGGTGTCGAAGTGTCACGTCTCCGATTGGATGACTGAGAAGGCTTAGGAGTGTCACATCTTCCCTTGGATGAGTGAGGAGGAAGTGTAGCAGTGTCACATCTTTTCTTGGATGACTGAGGAGGAGGCGAAGGAGTGTCCCATCTCCCCTTGGATGACTGATGAGGCGTTGAAGAGTCACATCTCTCCTTGGATGACTGAGGAAGTGTCGAAGTGTTACATCTCCCCTTGGATGACTGAGGAATGGTCGAAGTGTCACGTCTCCCCTTGGATAACTGAGGAAGGGTCGAAGTGTCACGTCTCCCCATG
>JAVSCE010006590.1:0-17180 GCA_032199065.1 Smutsia gigantea
AGAACACTCCCATCACCCTAAAAGGAGACCCTGTCCCAGTTAGCAAGCACTCCCCATCGCCCCTCCCACTGATCTGCTGTCTGTCTCTATGGATTTGCCCATTCTGGACATTTCATAAGAGTGGAATCATAGAATACGTGACCTTTGGTGTCTGGCTGTCTTAAGTATGATCGTTTTGGGGATCCTCTGCATCATGATCTGAGTCAGGTCTTTATTCCCAAACCACGGAAGAAAGTATGTACAGTGCACAGAGCCTGGACTCCGTGGGGGCCCCCTCTGGGGCGTCCTATGTGACCACCTCCCAGAATAAGACAGAGAACACCCCGTCAGGTTCCCAGGGTACCCCCATCCCATGCGGTATACACTGCTCCCAAGGGGTGGACAGATGGGGAGAAGGTGTGATGGAGCTTTGCAGGAAGGGCAGGGAAGGTGCCATGGCTGGGGGTTTGCTGTCTCAGGTAGAGGGGGGCCAGCAGACAGCGGGAGGGGGGAGGCTGCACAGATGTGGGGAGGGCAGAGCTGGTCACAGCCTGCAGGCCATCCATCCAGCCCCTGGGGCCCTAGGCACAGGGGACACAGTGACACGAGGGTGGGAGGGGATGCCCCAGTCACACACAGAAAATAGCGTGGCAGTAGGGGGCAGGGTATCAGGCTGATGATGTTCCAGTTTGAGGAGGCTGAGCCGTGGGGAAGGCTGGGTAGGCAGGCAGCAGGGAGGAGATAGCAAGGCTACTGCCAAGGTCAGGAGAGGTGGGGGGGACAAGGGCAGCGTAGGGAGAGGCTGCCAGGCTTGCAGGGGAGTCAGGAACAGTGAGACAAGCTGACCCTGAGAGAGGCTGGGGGTTTCTGGAGGCCTCATCCCACAGGGGGATCACTGATTGGAGCTTCTGGTGTGGCAGCCTGAAGGCAGAAGCCCCCAAAAAATGTGTCTGCTGGTGGAAGGTCTGGGACACCTCCTCAGACACCAGATCTGTTCAGCATAGCTTGCCACCAGGACATCGAGGGCCTGGCTGATAGGGTCACAGGAAGAGCAACTTCCTGCCTGTCCTGGCTGATTGGGTCAGTGGACAAGTGACTTCCTGCCCCACTGCCCCAGGGGCTCCAGGTCCCCGGGAAGGGCCTCCCTGTGAACCGGAGCCAACTGCTGAGTGACCAAACAAGCGTGATGACGAAGGAGGGGACCTGGAGAGGCCACCTGGCCCCAAACTGCACAGGGGGCTCTGCTCAGGGCGGGGTGGCAGATGGGGGCTTTGGGGGTGTGTCTGCACAGGGCCTGGTGAGGGTGGGGCATTCCGAGGGAGGCACCAGACACGGAGCCTGCTCGCCCTCTTCTCTGCTGCTGCCTCCCCAGAACCTGTCCTCCGGTCCACCTGCTGGGGTTGGAAAATGTCTTCAGAGGGTTGGATTCGAACAGGGCTTGCCAGCCAGCGGGAACCTTGATGCGCGTGACAGCTGTTGGCCAGCGGCTGAGTGACCATCACCTGGGGCCAGGTCTGGGGCCCGTGCTCTCCCCAGCGTCCTCAAAACCCAGTGTGGGGGTCCCAGCTCTGGCACTGGTGACATCTGGGGCTGTGACTTGTGTGCTGCAGGGGGTTGATGAACACCCGTGGCCGCCTGCCAGCTGCCCTTAGTATCTGGGATGAGCAAAAATGTCCCCAGAGATGGCTGAACTGCCCGGGTGAGAAGCGCTGCTCTATACAGAGGGAGCCAACGAGGTTTACAGGGCTCGCCGGGCCCTTCTTCCTGTTGCACACACGCTGGAGTAGCTGAGGGGTCCTTTGGGGAAGAAAACTGTCTTCTAGGTTTAATCTCCAGTTTCCTCCAAGTTTAGCCTCAGAACCGTGTTTTTTGCCTGGAGTGAAGCCTACGGACTCTTGCGGCCCTGCTCCGGGAAGGGCAGGTGGTAGAGCCCTCTGGGTCCTTCTCCTTTCCTTCCATGCTCATGAGACCCTGTGGGGAGGCGCTGGAGCTGAGGGCAGCCTCTCCTCACTCCCCACTGCCCCCACCTCAAGCTGAAATCAACTCCTGTGGGCAGACGGCAGAGTGATGCCGGCCCAGCGTGGGCCCCTTCGTGGGCAGGTCTCTGTGCTGGGGCCCCGAAGCACCCCAGGGCAGGTCTGCCACAGAGGAGCCCCCAAGGTGGTCCCTTCTCAACTCAGGACCAGCATCACGGGGACCACAAGAGGCAGGCTCTTCAGGGTCTGAGGGTCTGGGGGCCTGGGGAGCCCTGGCTTTGGGCCGGTTCAGGGGGGTGGTGGGCGGCCGCAGTGACCTCACGTGTCTGGTATGCGGTCTTAGCACACTGTGACTTTTCAAAGCCCATCTAAAAATATCCGGTCGGTGCTATTATATGTCCGAGAAGGAGGAAATGCTGGCCTGGCAGCCAGGGCAGCTGTGGCCTCAGAGCACAAGGCGGCTGGTGTGCTCTGGCATCACTTGGGGCCGGGCTGACGGGAGGGAGCAAGCGGGGCCCAGGTGCCACAACGATGCACTGCAACCTGGCACCGGCTAGGAAGGCCGCCTGCTGATGCTGGGTTCCCGCCAGGCCCAAAAACCCATAGCGCTGGCGAGATGCTATGTGAGAAGGCCTCTGCTTGCTTGGGAACACTTTTTCCCTTCTATGACATAAAGTTCACATTTCTAGTATAATCATACAGTTTGAAAAAAATACACAGACTCACATTAAAAGTTTACCAGGCAGAAGGAAAAAAAAGCTATAAAGATATGACCCTACAATTCAAACCCCTGTGGTCATGGTTTCTAGGCAAAACTGATCAAGCAGCAGTGTCCTCCCCCCCGATCCCCAGGACCGGGACAGAGCCGGCCTGGGCTCTGGGGAACGCTGTGTGCCCAGCAGGCCACCTCCCACCCTGCCAGGGATGATGAGGCTGGGGGCCCTCCGACCACCTTCCAGCTGTCCTTGTCTTTGAGATTCTTCTTTTGGGACATTCAAAAAGGCTTCTTAAATTGGGGATGTCAGGCTGTGCCTCTCACTTAGCCAGGAATTTCCAGAAGGTACATTTTCTACCTGAACTGGATGTCTCTGCTCCCAGCTGGAATGCACAGTAAACATTTAGGGAGAATGGTGATGACAGTGTCACAGAATGTCCCATGGTGAGTTGAGTCCCAGTCCTGAGCCAGGCGCGACATGGGGCCTTTTCTTTTGTTTGCACTGCTCTCAGGGACAGACACGCTGCCCCCATTTCACATGAGGAAACTGAGGTGCAGAGAGGTCAGCCAGCACCGCCCCCCTAAAGTCCATGAACAGGCAGGTGGCTGATGCAGTCCTGAACCGAGTACCCCCACTTCCAGCCCACACCGTGCCTGTCCACCCCTTGATCCCCACAGCCTGGGCCCTTTCAGGGTCCTCTACCTCATCCCCCTTGAACACCAAACAAGCCTTGAGACGGATCACATTAGGCAAACAGCGTTTTGCTTTCAGATCTTAAAACCTGAAAGGCCTGTGGAATGGACTCACAAAGGTGAATGTGCTGGCCTGTTCCTGTGTTGACAGGTGAGCCCGAGATGGGGTTCCCCTGGAGGGAAACCCCCCAGTACTGCCACACAGGGTGGCTGTTCTAGCCAGCCTGTGGTGGTGGGACCCGAGGCAGGAAAGTTCTGGGTTGTTCCGGTGGGTTCATCTTGGTTGCAGGGTTGGCCCTGTTTTTCTGATCTTCCGGCCAGGGGGGCCTTACTTCTCAAGTGTTTGCAGTGCTTTTCACAAGTGGTCTCATTCATTCATTCACTTATTCATTCGTTCACTCACTTGACAGCAATTTCTTGATAGGCTGCTGTGTGTCCGGCACTGCTCTAGCCTCAGAGTGTCGCCTCCCTGGTTGGGGCTCTGATGGAGACGCCCTGCATCTCTGCCTTGACCATGGCTTGGGTGTCACCAGCTTTGGGAGACCCCCCAACCCATTCAGGAACGGTGGGCCGAACTTCTCTCTGCAACGTCACCTCTGGTTGAAGCCCCCGGCCCCTCAAGACCACGAACTGTGCAGGACTCCCAGATCTCTTGTGTCTGGTCAAGGCCAGGCGTGGAGTCGGAGGAGTGACTGGTGTTGCAGGAAGAGGTTGTTATTGGTAAAAGAATTTATTTAGCATTTGTTAGGCCACAATGAAGCATGAAGACGGGCTGAACGAAAAACGCTGTCTCCCACTGGCTGGCCTTCGGAAGCCTTCCCATTCCAGTCGCGGGTGGGGGTGGAGAATGGGACGCCTGGGTCGGCACAGTGGTCTCACTGCTTGGAACCAGTTACTTTTCTCCCAAGTGTTCTCCATTTCTACCTGAAACAGTGCCTGGCCCACACCTACTGACAGGTTGTGCGCACCTGGGGACACAGACGCCGGTCAGACCTGGCAGGAGGAGGCTGGAGACCAGGTCCCCGGGGCCTGCATGGAGCACAGAAACTCCATGGGCAGAGCCCCTGCCCTGGCGGCCCATGCGCGGAGGGGCCTGCAGGGTCTGCTCCGCTCTGACGTGTAAACAGCCCTGGAGCATCCAGTGGAGCCTGGGGCTTTCCTTCGGGGAAATGCCGGAGAAAACCCCCCCAGGGCCTGTGTGAGGTGCAGGGCTATTTCTGGCAAGGAGCCCAGGAGAAAAGCCTGAGTCTGCAGGGGATTCCAGTGGGTCCTTCCAGGGAAAGTGCGGGAGGCCCAAGGCCACTGTTAGCTGCATCAGTTGGGGCAAATTATAGTTCACTGGTCTTGGGTTTCAGGTTCATCTCCTACAAAACGAGGGGAAAAATAACCCTGCCCACCCAGGTTTGAGGATAAAATGAGATTGAATAAGGGACTGGCAAACTTGTACTGCCAAGGGCCAGATAATCTTTTGGGCCCTGTCCTCAAGACCCAGCTTTGCCACTGTAGTGTGCAGTGGCCAAAGATGGTCTGTGCGAGTGCGAACTTGGCTGTGTGGAGGACACCCTTCTGATGCCCAGTGGTGGGGACAGGCCTGGGTGCCGATCCCCACCGGGGGTGCCACATTACGGCCAGTCACCCGTTTCTGAATGGCCTGCAGGCTAAGGATGGTTTTGACATTTTTAAATGCTTGAGAAGAAAAATGAAGGGTATTTCACGAAGCATGAAACTGATACAAAATTCAGCTTTCAGTGTCTGCGAGTAAAGTTGTGTTGGCATGCTGCCATGTCTGCGTACGTGTGTCCCGTGTCTGTGTTCGGGCTGTACTGGCAGAGTTGAGGGGTCCTGATGGGGATGGGCCCAGCAGAAAATACCAACCCTGGGATTCTTTATGGGAAAAGTGCCATGGCCACTGTTCTAAGGGCTCTCAGATAAATGCCCTGTGGGTAAAATTGTAATATTTCCAGAATACCTCGCCTGGCTTTAGTACATCTGCATATCAATAGGCATTCAGAGGTGGAAAGAAGTATGGCTTTAGTGTATTTGCACCATTCCTCAGAGGTGGAGAGAAGTTACTCTCCATATCAATGGGTAATTACCTGGGCAACTGGAGGGCTGATCTGTGCCTGAGAGGTGAGGGGGAGGGCCGATTTTGCTTTTGCTGGAGCAGGAAAGAGACCGCAGTTTGTTAGCAATAAACAGATTTTAAACTTTATTTCTCCCTTTGACTGATTTTGGTTTTTAGAGCTATTTTGCCCTGGGATTTCTTTTCCCCGGACTTACAGCGCCCCTCTCCCAAAGGGGGCCAGGGCAGCCCTGGGGCTGGGAGAAGGCTCTGACACACAGACACGTGGTGGCTGAGCCTGAGACGCGTGAGTGTGGCCCAGGCTGGCTGTCTCCCTCCAGGGCACAGTGGGGACCCAAAGAAGCAGGACGTGGAAGCACGGAGGGGAGCCCATCTGGCATGGGCTCGGGGCTCACAGGCCCTATGGGGCTGGGTGAGAAGAGATAGAGAGGCCTGCTCTCTGGGCACTGGCAGCAGAGATGCAGGAGGTGGGAGAAGAGAACACAGCTGACTTGCTTTCTATGAAACTGCTGTCCAGGGAGCGGGCAGACGGAACACCAGGGGTGGGAGGGACAATGCCAGGTGGGGACAACCACGACTCTGGGAAAATCACGGTGGTGATGGAAATGAGGAAACGCAGGGCAATCCTGCCAGGCCACGCAGGTGGCAGCTGTAGGTGGCCTGGTGGATCTCTGAGTGCCAGGCAGGAAATGGAGGAGTCACCCCTAACTTCATGGCTCCCCAACACAAAGATGAAGAAGTGGAGGCCTTCCAGCACCCAGCTTTCACCTGGCTTCTGTTCTCTTCCTGTTGCCCATGGGGCTGGGTATACTGGGCAGGCCCTTGACAGACAGACAGCCGCTGCAAAAATGGATGGGTGTATGGCAGACAATATGCAGAGGGCATGGTGACAAAGAAATGTGGCAGCCACCCCACCTCTGTGCCCCAGTCTGTAACAGGTTCTGTCACTCTTCTCCAGAATGGCACCAGCTGACGGCCATGGATACTCAGACAGACACCAGGAAACACAGTAATGGCTGGAGGGCCACAATGAGGCTCTTTGAAAGGGGCAAATTCCTGCCGAGGTTCAAAGTTTCATGGCAAACAGTGCTGGGGTGGGTGTAGGGAATCTTAAAAAAAGAAAAAAAAAAGAAAAGAAAGAAAACCAAATATGAAGAAGCTATTTTACCTTCTGTTTCACTAAATTTTGGCTGCGGATATAAGGAAACCATGTGCTAGGTCGGAGAGAATAAAGAACAGATCCAGCTTTGATGGGGGAGGGTCTTGCTCAGTTCTCATTACACCAAAAATATTTGAGGAATTCATCAAGATCCCTGAGGGCTCATCTTATCCATTTGACACACAGATGAGTCTGTCTGGGGTTTACTTAGATTTTTGAGTTAATGTGCAAAATTAATACACTTACTTTCATTCGCAAGTATTTATAAAGTGTTTACGACTATGAATTGTCCTCTCATGACTGCCTTAAATGCGTCCCATGGATTCTGATAATGTATAGTTTGGGTCACTGGTTTTTAGAAAACCTGTAGTTATTGGTTTATAGATTCCCCCTTCAACCAAGTGTTGTCCAATAGAGGCTTAGTTTTCTTTTTAAAAAAATCTCCATTTCACAAGGGTCTTTAAAAAGATTAATTTCCAGTTTTAGTGCACTGTTAAGAGTGCTGCTTGTAATATTTCTACTTTTGAAAGTACAGGATACTTTTATCTGTGACCTGATATAGGAATGAGTTTTGTGAACATTCCATGAATGCTTAAGAAGGTTTATTCAGAGTGAAGGGTTTGCAATTTGCCTAAAGACAGGTCTGGGTGTTTGAAATATCCTTGCCTATTTACGGTCCACTCAAGTAGCCATGTGCTATTGTGTTTGTATCTATTTCTCCTGGTATCTTTTATGATTCCCACTTTGTAAAGGCAGCAGCTGTGTTGTTTGGTGCACAGACATTGACTATTATCCCTTGAGTGCCAGCTGAGGCATTTGGCATTGATGATGAATCTTCTTCATCACATGGAATGTTCAGAATCTGAGCTCTACCTTCTCCACATTGGGATTGCAGCTCTGACCCCTCCTATTTCTATCTGCCCACTACATCTGTGCGTGTCCCTTTATTTTTAGCTTCCTGAACCACTTTGGTTTAGGTGTGTTCATTCATAATGCAAAGAGTTGAACTTTGCTTTGTGAGCTAAGCTGAGAATCCTCTCTTTTGAATAGGTGGATTGCACCCATTTAAACTGAGCAGCGCAATGGACTTGTTTCTCCTGAAGCTCAGGCTACCACCACGAGCTCTCCCTCACCTGCTGTTCGTGGGTGTGGCTGGGTGACTGGGTCACTTTTGATGACTTCCTGAAGTCCACACCCTCTGCAAGATTTCTCAAGCTCACTTTGCAACTGATTTGTGTTGTGTTTGTGTGGTGGGATGCATTGGGGGGAGAGGACCTGCTGGGTCTGGTGCACTGACTGGAAGGAGCCATGCTTAGGCTGAGCTGAGAGGGGAGTGTGAGTTGGGGGCTCATTCTGTAAGTGGGAGGCTCATGATGGGAGGTTTCATCTTGGGATGATGTTTGTTTCCTTACACAATCCCTAAATTGCTAGGACTCTGATGCTGATGAGAGAACAGCAAGGACTTCTGGTACTTTCTATGCACCCAACACCAGAGTATTTGCCTGCTTGAGGAAAGATGAGCTCCCTGGGGTGGGCTGGAGGAAGAGTCTGTGGTCTATAGAGCATTCCTCCACCATCTGGCAGGCAGTGAAGCCCTCTTCACAACCTCGGGTGGGGGCTACCTTTTGGGTCCCCATGGGCCCACCCTCCATACCTGGGGTGGGCAAACCTGTCATCCTGGGTTCCTTTACTTACAGCAGTGGGGGAAGGAGAATCAGAATTGCCAAATTTGTCTCCCCTTACCCCACAGTGAGTCACCACTACCTTGCAGCTCTGGGGGTTGGGGTGAGACAGAGAAAAGGTTGAAAATCCAAATATGGGCTGTAAAGATACAGAGCCTTGGGTCTCATCCTAGACCTGCAGAATTTCTGGAAAAACCAGGATATAAATTCTTAAACCAGAGCCCAAGGGGTTCTTCTAATTCCTCGAAGGGTGAGAGCTATTGCTCTAGGGTTTATTATGAGAATGAAGTATCCTTGGAGAAATAAAGCAAGAGGATGTGAACTTACACCCCTTCCTCTTTACTGAACATTTGGAGTAAGAGTGTGGATAGTCAAGGGCGGGATGAAACAAAGTTTTGAGTGCAGTATACTTAAGTTTAATCAGACTGCTTTCCTAATGCTTAGCCCCAAGAGATGTGAAACTTTCATACTCTAGGGCTATGCTAAGATTGACCGCTCGCTCCCCATCTGCACTACAACTCCAGACGGGTCCAACCCCCGCCCCACCTGCCCCTCAACCAGGTCCCTGTGATGACGCCAGAACAGGCACGGGAGAAGAAACCACTGTGGAAAGCCTCTCCCAGCTTTGAATCCTTACATCCCTGAGAAGCAAAGGCTTGTCTGGGAAACTGAGTTCAGTGGCTTACCCCAAGCCCTGGCAAGGGGCTGTGCTGTGTCCTGACATTGGCCAGGCTGGAGAGCCCATGCTCTGAATACCACTCCACCTGCCAGATGCTATCACCTGCACACACCAGTGGGGACACTGTGGCAGTAGCCCGGGCAGCGGTGGGAACCATTTCAGAGGAAGAAACAACAGGATATGATGACAGCAAGCATGCAGGGGATGGAGGAATGCACCAAAGACTGTGGGTGATGGTCCTACCTAACCAAAATGGGGAAGTGGGAGGGCGGAAGGACATGGGGCCAAAGTTCAGTCTGCCATGACCTTACCTGTCTGAGATTTGCTTTTAATGCCTCACTGGGGTGGTGGGAGCTTGTCTAAGCTGGGGGTCCACAAACTATGTCATACCCCATGGGCCTTGGCTTGACAGTTTTTTTTTAATAAGCTTTTTATTTTGGAGTAGTTTTAGAACAGGGAAGTTGAAAGAATACTGCAGTGAATTCCTGTGCACCTTGCACCTGGTTTCCCCTATTGTTAACATTACAGTGGCAGAACTGTCACAAGCCATAAATTAACAAACCGAGATTGATTGAGACATTATTAGTAACTAAGTTCACATTTTATTTGGATGTTATCAGTTTTTCCTGATGGCCCTTTTCTGTTCCAGGATCCCATCGAGGATCTTGCATCTCCTTGAAGCCCCCACATCAGGGCTCTTAGACTTTGTCTTTGAGACCTTGATAGCTTTGAGAAGGATGGGCCGGGTATTTTGTAGACTGTGTTTCCATCTGAGTCTGTCTGGTGCTTCTTTCCCACTACCCCTTTTTGTAAACAAAGTTTTATCGGCACATAGCCCCCCCATTCATTTAAGTATTGTCAGTGTCTGCTTTTGCTCTATGAGGGCAGTATTAAGTATTTGAGACAGACGCTGCATGGCCCTACCATCTGGAAATGATGGCTCTCTGGCCTTGAAAGACGCACTTGGCAGAACTCTGGTCTACACTACTCCATAAAGACAGCTTGGTCCAGGATACATATACCCTGGGAATGGCCGCTACCAACTCACTCTGACCAATTCCATCACCACTCAACAATTCTGGCATTTCAGCAATTAGCATAACAAGTGTTGTAAGTGGGTTTTCATGGATGGAGGAGTGGGTTGGATCAAACACTTCCGAGCCACTTGCTACCCTTGTTTCAGAGATTCTCTCTAAGGGTTTGGGGCCTGCTCCTTAGGGACAGGGCTCAGGTCTGACCCTGAATCAGTCCACTGCTGGATCAGGGGCTTGTGTGGGGCTCCAGGAGATGGTGGAGCTCAGGTGAGCCTGGGGCCACTAAAGAGGCCAGAGTCCACAGCTCTGGGACAGCTTGGCTCCTGTCTGCTAATAAATCACGCCTGCCGCAATCTGGTCTGGGACTTGCATTCAGGGTAACACCCCCCTCTCTAGGTATGGATGGCAGCAAGATGAAGGGCTACCGGAGGGAATCTGAGAGGGGCCGGGGCAGCTCCAGCTGTGTCAAAGAGCACTCTGCATTTCCGTTTTAATTGTGCTGAAGCTCATTTACATAAAATTCACCATTTTAACCATTTTAATGTACAATTCACTGGCAGCTGGTATGTTCACTATGTTGTACAACCATCACCTCTATCTAGTTCCAGAACATTCTCATCACCCCAAAAAGGAACCCCAACCCCATGAGCAGTCACGACCCCTGCCCCTCGCCCAGCCCCTGGCAACCACTGATCTGCTTTCTGTGTCCATGAATGTCTGGACATTTCATAAGGTGTGACCACAGAATATGTGGTCTTCTGTGTCTGGCTTCTCTCACTCAGGTTTCGAGGCCCGTCCACACTGTAGTGTATCACAGCCTCTTTCCTTTGTATGGCTGAGTAATACTCCATGGTATCTACACTGCCTTGACCATGGCTAGTACAAGCCACAGCCTGTCTGCCATGGTGGGTCACTCCATCTTCCTTGGGTCTGGGAGAGTCGTGGCTGGTGCCGACCTGAGCCCAGAAGACCACTGGATCCTAAGGCCCTTTGATATCCACACTGTCGGGGCAAAGTGCCCGGCCACCTTTTATTTGGGTGGATGTAATCCTTTGACTTTCTATCACAGGCCTGTGGCCTCTCTCCTGGCGTTTCCTGTTTTCTTTGTGGGGCAGCTCCGGAATGGGTGTGGAAGCACGCCCGAACACAGGAGGCCGCTCAGGGCTCCCCATGGGGCACCCCCCTGCCTGGGTGTCACCGTCACCCTACCTCAGCACTCATTCCCTCTCTGCTCTTCTTCTGCAGCTGACACCTGGGGCTACTGAACCAGACTGGCTTGTTGTAAGAAACAAAGACTCAGAGCCTCAGGGTATGGGGTGGTGGGAGCCACACTGTGTGCTGGCCCTCTGCCATGACCCTGCTAGCCAGGGATCTCTCCCCTGACTCTCCCAGCAGGCCTCGGGGTGGGACTCAGCTAGATGATGGGGACAAGAAAATTCCAGATTGCGAGTGTAGCATGTGCAAAGGCCCTGGGGCCGGAGAGATCTACTTACTGCAGGTCACAGAGTGGGTGGATGGCTGAGTTGGGCTGCCTGGTCCCATTCCCAGCTTCCTGGCTGGAGGCAGCTCTCGGCTCTGAGGTCCTGCAGGTAGTAAATTCTGATGGGAGTAGCACAGTCACAGGCTGAGTAAGAGCCTGTCCAGGCACTCTGGCAGAATTGGAGATGTTCCCTGTGGGACTGGGAGTTCTCGTCACCTTCCCTCTGCCCCTCCCACAACTTCCAAGGCATTTACACCTCCCAGTGATCAGCTCTGTCCAGGTGGTGGTTCCAGTTCTACACGGCTCCCTGCTGACTCTGTCAGGAGCCCCAGGCTGGATTTTCAACTGCCCATCCTGAACATTCCTAAACCAGCGCAGGTTTCCAGGCCTCAGCACTGTTGGCACTTGGGGCCACCTCATTCTCTGCAGAGGGGGCTGCCCTGTGCCTCTTAGAACACTGAGCAGCATCCCCAGCCTCCACCCACCAGATGCCAGCCTCCAGATGTTGCCAAACATCCCCTGTGGGCAGAACTGCCCTTGGCGGAGAACGGAGCTATAGACTCAGTTAAAAGATCAGTTGCCCTGGACCTCCCTAGAGAACCCTGTAAATTCTCACAGGTTACCTTAAGGGGTGATCATACTGCCTAGTGTTTCCCAAGAGCCCACCTCATGGAACACTCTGGCCATCACCGACTGGTGCCAGTCTCCCCTCCATCAAGGAGGGGCTGGTCAGCAACCACCACCCTAGGGCACAGGGCTAGGTTCCAGCTGGGTAAGTGACTGCAAGCCTCCGGCTCGATCCCTCGGCCTTTCCCCAATTATGCCACCTCTGGCGCGTCAGGTAACTGAGGATTGGCTGGGCCTGTTCTCAGGCGCTGGTGCTGGCTCTGGCCAGTGGGTAACAGACTGACGCAGAAGGAAACTTTAGCGGGCAGCTCCCTAGTGACACCGGGCGTGGGTCCCTGGAGCGGCTCCATCCTGGATAATTGCTCAGAAACAAATCAGCCCCCAGGCCCTGTGGTCGCTCAATGCCAGGCCATGTTTCTGTCCCTAACAGTGAGGCAGATGCAGCTGGTGGATAGATAGTCAGACCGATGCCTAATACCCGGAACTTTCAGAAAGGGCAGCGGCTGTGGTAGGGGGTGCCCCGGGCCCCACGCAATGTTTTGCCTTGTAATCAACTCATTCTGCAAGTTCCAAGGAGGACTTGCTAGGTGCTTAAAATATACCCCATAATTTCACTTTCCTCTGAGATGTAGTGTTCCCAAAAATGTAACCTCCCCCTTTGTCTAAAACAGCCATAGGTCATTGCAAAGTGTCAGGGTTCTGTGCCTTTTTGTAGGCAGCAGGCCAGAAAGGCAGCCTGGTGGGTGTGCAGTATATGGGAAGGGCAGAGTGCTAGGGGGCTGCCCCTTCCCAGGGGCCCCTGGATACCTGGATCCTCTCTGTACCCATATGGACACACTCTCATCCCATGAGACCCCCATCCTCTGGCTGAATTATCTCCCAGGTGTGAGCTCCAGTGCGTCCTCCTGGGAATACATCCAACACCATGGATGCCAGCTTCCTCTAGGGGTGCTGCAGCCCTGGGTACATACTTCCCATCAGGTCCTATCTGCTCCACTATGTTTACGCTGCCTCTCCCAGCAGCTCATGGAGGATCCAGGGGTTGGTGAGAGGGTATCCAGGTGACACTGGGGTCTCACTCACTGCCCTCATCTCACTGTGCCCCAAGGAGACTGTGCTGTCCTGCAGGCAGGATGCAGGGGGCCTTAGGACCCACTGTGTGGCTGGAAACCAACTGAGGGCACTCCATGAGGATACAAGGCAGGGATGGAGCCCCACAGCTCCTGCCACCCTCAGTGAGAGCTTAAACATCCTGGCTGCAAAAATACTCCAGCTGGGTGACACAGAGCGGGTGAGCAATCAAGAGTGCGAGAGAGCCCCACACAGAGTTGCAAGGTGGAGCTGGCCCTGCTGAACTTAATCAGACTATGGCATGGCTAGATCTGAGTCCTCCTCTCCCAACCCCTCCAAACTGCTTTAAGACCCTGTGGTTCTGACACCGTCCTGATTGGGTTTTTTTTCTACACACCAACAATTCTCTGACACCAGCTGGGTGTCAACTCAGTTCTGACCCTTTCTACCTAGAAAGAGTGTCAGATCCCACAGGCTCAGGACCCAGTCCCCCAAGACCGCCCTCTGCATCAGAGGCCAGCTGCAAGCCCAGGCCATCACCAGCGCTTCTGCTTTGACTGATTTGCTACAGCGGCTCACAGAACTTGGGATATGTTACTCACTTGCATTTTTGGTTTATTATTAAAGGATGTAACTTGGGAATAGACAGATGGAAGAGATGCGTAGGGCAAGGTGTGGGGAAGGGACCTGAGCTTCTGTGCTCTGAGCACACCATCTCCTCCCATCTCCACATACTCACCAACCTGGAAGCTCTCTGAATGCCCTCCTTTTAGATTTTTACCGAGAGCTTCTTTACATAGGCATGATGGATGAAGTCACTGGCCATTGGCGATGTCTCAACCACTACCCCTCTCCCTTCCCCAGAGGTAAGGGGTAGGTTGGAAAGTTCCAACCCTCCAATCACAAAGTAGATTCTCTTGGCAACTAGCCCATATCCTTAGGTGCTCCCAAAGCCACCATTAACAAAGACACCCGTATCACTCTATTTAGGAAATTCCAAGGGTTTCAAAAACTGAATGGGATGACCACCAAATATATATTTCTTATTATAAATGACAACATCACAGACCCCGTTGTGGGTACATGTTTATGAATATACACATTGGTACATGGCACTGAAACAAATCCAGAAATACATGAGTTGGTGATATGCGTCCTCTGGAATGAGAGTGGGAGCCTGGTTTCCTTATATTTGGGTACAGGGACCTGAGCAGAAGGTGAGAAGAGGGCACCTGTGTAAAGTTCTGGATGTTCTATGTGCATGCAGAGGCCTGAAGGATCAGCAAAACTTTCCTGTAAAGGGACAGGAGGTAAATATTTTTGGTGTTGCAGGCCATATGGTGTCTGTGGCAGCTGGTCTGAGTGGGTATCACAGTATGAAAGCTGCCAATGTAAATGAGGGGGCAGGGCTGTGAACCAATAAAACTTTATTTATAGACACAGGCACTGGCAATATGTAAATGGATAGGCATGGCCATGTGCTAAAAACAATTTATTTATTGAAACAGGCCTGGGCAGATTGAACCTGTGGGCTTATGGTTTGCCAATCCCTGGTATATACCAGAAATGATAGCTCAAATACATAAGATACTAAAAAAACAAAGCACTATATGAAAAAGGCAAAAGAAAGCAGCCAGGAGGCACCAAAAGTGATAATAAAGTGCACCACAATTTTGCCAAAGTGGGGCAGATAACCATACATACTGTGCAACGAAAACTACCACGGTGGCCCTGGCTTGTTTCCTGTTAGGGAGACGCTTAAGGAGACATGGGTCAAACCTCAGCCAACACCAGCCGTTAGGTTCAGGAAGTCACTCGAGAGGATGGGTGGAGGGATGACAAGATTCCAGCGCACGGGAATGAGTGCTGAGTGAATCAGCAAGCTGCTACCCGCTTTGATTATGTTCCTCTGCAAGCAAACCCACAGGGAACATGTGACTCCTCAGCTCAGAGGGGGCCTCAGATGGGCTACCGCATTCTTTGACATTGATGAGAAGGTCTAAAATATCATTACAAGACGTCACTCAAAGTCTGCCTGGAAGATCAAACTCTTGGGTGGACAACCCAACCCCTGCACCCAAGTGTGCTTTGGGCAACAGACAAAGACATGAGATTTCTGGCCCTGGTGGTCAGTGACCACTTGCTTGGTGCTAGCTGGCCTCGCAGTGAGAAGCAGAACCAGCCACCTCTTCCTGGTAATGATCAAGAGCTGGCAACTGTGACCCCTGCCCACAAGCCAGCCTGCCACGCACTGAACTGAATATAGTTGGGTTGATGTCTATTTACAAGGGCATAACGTTATTAAAAAAAAAACCCTGAAACTATTAAGGCAGGAACATCTGTAACACTGAAATTGTTCTTTGCATGTAGTTGGCCTAAAACTTATTCTCAACTGGGACAATGCTGCTCCTGGGTTGGGGGATGGGGGACACTTGGTGATAGTTGGGGGTTTCTGATCATCCTGAATGGGGGCACAGGAGGGGGGCTTACTGGCATCTGGTGGGTGGAGGGCACTGATACTGCTCAGCACCCCTCAGTGCCCAGGCCAACCTCCCACAGAGAGTGACTGGCCCAGACATGAACAGTGCAAGAAGCATAGCTTCAGCCCCATGTTTCGGTCTGCAAGCCCGGAAGCCCACCCCACACAAGGCCTTATTCACTGGCTTGTTCCCTGTATGATTTGCCCTGCCCCTGTCCCCCACCTGCCTGGAGTTCTGGCTTCAGCTCCTACCCTCCTTTGGGCTGCTCTGCTGACCTGGGACCCTAGGCTACTTCCCCAAACTTCCTGGGGAGGCACGCAGGGGACAGAAGCAGCCAGAGATTCAATTCCTAGCTCACAGCAGTTGCTTGGGATGGAGGCAATGGGTACCTCCCTCTCCAGCTCTCAGCTTGGCCTCCAGGTCACATGGCATCTTCTCCCATTCGCCACCCCCCGCCCCCGACACCCATTCTCCTGGGACCCCACCTGGGCTTTCACTCTCCCACTCCTGTCCATGGGTGAACCCAATGGTAGATTTGCTGACTTTCCAGCCATCCAGCTCTGAGGATGGCCGAGGCTTGACTGCTGGCCAGGAGGAGGGGAAAACCTCTGAGAACTTGGATTCTGTACATGCCCACACCTCTGCAAGCTTCACACTAGCCCCAGCTCACCCCCAAGTCAGGAAGACCTGGAGGGCTCTGGCCCGAGGCTGGAGCAGCATGTGCCTGCAGACCCCTGGACCTGTCTGGCCAGCATAGCTCTCTCTGGATTGCCCCATACCTCCTGAACCCATGCCCTTTCCCCACCCACTGCTTACTGACACAACCTGAGCCTTTGGGGTCCTCAGACTTGGAAGACAGGCAGGTTTTGGGTAAAGGTTCTTGGCCGACACTCCTCCTGCTGCAAATGCCCTGGCCCTCCTTTGCGGGTGGGTGAAACCAGTGACATTCCTCCTTCCATCCCCATCCTGAACCTCCCTACCACTATGGCCCTGAAGCGGGTCCCTGGAGGCCTGTCCTTGGCCACCTGCTCCTTTTTCAACACCTGCTCTTACTTTGTGGCAAACTCACCTCCTCCTGTAGGTAACATGCAAGGGACAGGGGTGAGTGCCTGGCCAGGAGGGGCCCCAGCTTGCCACCTGCTCCCAGCCCCTCTTGATCCTACAGCCTGCTGGGCTGTGTGACTGGATGACTCCTAAGGCCCAACAAGTGCTGGGGTTATGGAGGTCTTTGAGCTGCCTGTGCTCAGGTCTCCCTGGACAAAGCTCCCCAGAGCATAGTTCTCACCAGCACTCCAGAACCAGCCCCAGTCAGCACTGTGCAGCCATCTCTGAACCTGCCTTTTCCCCTCTCGGACTCTGCAGCTCTGCTACCTGGGCTCGGGGAGTCTAACAGCATGTGCAAGCGCTCCTGTCTGCTTCCCGAAGCCCACTGCTCCTGAAGGCCAGACTCACTCTGGCTCCTGGCATGTTAGCAGGTGCTGTGGGCACACAAAGTTAGGTGACAGGCACGGATGGACAGAAA
>JAVSCE010006591.1:0-228271 GCA_032199065.1 Smutsia gigantea
CTCTCTCCACTGTTATTCAACATAGTACTGGAGGTCTAGCCACAGCAATCAGACAAAACAAAGACATACAAGGCATCCAGATTGGTAAAGAAGAAGTCAAATTGTCACTATTTGCAGATGACATGATACTGTACATAAAAAACCCTAAGATTCCATTCCAAAACTACTAGAACTAATATCTGAATTCAGCAAAGTTGCAGGATACAAAATTAACACACAGAAATCTGTTGCTTTCCTATACACTAACGATGAACTAACAGAAAGAGAAATCAGAAAAAACAATTCCATTCACAATTGCATCAAAAAGAATAAAATACCTAGGAATAAACCTAACGAAGGAAGTGAAAGACCTGTACTCTGAAACACTCCTAAGAGAAAGAGGACACTAACAAATGGAAATGCATCCCATGCTCTGGCTAGGAAGAATAAATATTGTCAAAATGGCTATACTACCTAAAGCAATCTACAGATTCAATGCAATCCCTATCAAACTACCAACAGCTTTCTTCAATGAACTGGAACAAATAATTCTAAAATTCATATGGAACCACAAAAGACCCCGAATAGCCAAAGCGATCCTGAGAAGGAGAAATAAAACAGGTGGAATTACACTCCCTGACTTCAAGCTCTACTACAAAGCCACAGTAATCAAGACAATTTGGTATTGGCACAAAAACAGACCCACAGACCAGTGGAACAGAATAGAAAATCCAAACATTAACCCAAACATATACAGTCAATTAATATTTGATAAAAGTGCCTTGGATATACAATGGGGAGATGACAGCCTCTTCAGCAGCTGGTGTTGGAAAAACTGGACAGCTACATGTAAGAGAATGAAACTGGACTACTGTCTAGCCCCATACACAAAGGTAAACTCAAGGTGGATCAAAGACCTGAATGTAAGTCATGAAACCATAAAACTCTTAGAAAAAAACATAGGCAAAAATCTCTTGGACATAAACATGAGCAACTTCTTCATGAACATATCTCCCGGGCAAGGGAAACAAAAGCAAAAATGAACAAGTGGGACTATATCAAGCTGAAAAGCTTCTGTACAGCAAAGGACACCATCAGTAGAACAAAAAGACATCCTACAGTATGGGAGAATATATTCATAAAAAACGTATCTGATAAAGGGTTGACATCCAAAATATATAAAGAATTCATGCACCTTAACAAACAGAAAGCAAATAATCCAATTAAGAAATGGGCAGAGGACATGAATAGACACTTCTCCAAAGAAGAAATTCAGATGGCCAACAGGCACATGAAAAGATGCTCCACATCGCTAATCATCAGAGAAATGCAGATTAAAACCACAATGAGATATCACCTCACACCAGTGAGGATGGCCAACATCCAAAACACAAACAACAACAAATGTTGGCGAGGATGTGGAGAAAAGGGAACCCTCCTACACTGCTGGTGGGACTGCAAATTAGTTCAACCATTGTGGAAAGCAGTATGGAGGTTCCTCAAAAACCTCAAAATAGAAATACCATTTGACCCAGGAATTCCACTCCTAGGAATTTACCCTAAGAATGCAGCAGCCCAATTTGAAAAGGACAGATGCACCCCTATGTTTATTGCAGCACTATTTACAATAGCCAAGAAATGGAAGCAACCTAAGTGTCCATCAGTAGATGAATGGATACAGAAGATGTGGTACATATACACAATGGAATATTATTCAGCCATAAGAAGAAAACAAATCCTACCATTTGCAACAACATGGATGGAGCTAGAGGGTATTATGCTCAGTGAAATAAGCCAAGCCGAAAAAGACAAGTATCAAATGATTTCACTCATATGTGGAGTATAAAACAAAGAAAAAAACTGAAGGAACAAAACAGCAGCAGACTCACAGAACCCAAGAACGGACTAATAGTTACCAAAGGGAAAGGGACTGGGGAAAATGGGTGGGAAGGGAGGGATAAGAGGGAAAAAGGGGCATTACGACTAGCAGATGTAATGTTGGGGGGGCACGGGGAGGGCAGTACAACTCAGAGAAGACAAGTAGTGATTCTATAGCATCTCACTACGCTGATGGACAGTGACTGTAATGGGTTTGGTGGGGGATACCTGATGAAGGGGTAGTTTAATAATCGTAATATTGCACATGTAATTGTAAATTAATGATAATAAAATAAATTATATTAAAAAAAAAAAAAAAGACTTTAAGAGCATAGAGGAATACCAGGGTGCTTGAGTTTGAAGCAATGTAACAATGTACCCCCCACTGGACCCAGTGATAGGGAACAGCTTGTGGATCATGGCCTTGTAGGCCCATTAGTTTACAACAGGGTATCCAGTAACCTTCACTGAGATGAGTTAAAACATCACTGGCATTCTGGCTGAACCAGTAGGACACCAACAGCTCCCACGGCAACATTCCTGGGGGCTGACTCTCCTTACCCTTGTAGTGAATGTACAAAAGGCATAGCCCTGCTGCGCTCAGGGCTCAGCCCTTGGATATGACTCCGCTGAGCCAGTGCCAGTGCTAATAAACTGCTCCTTGTAAAAAAAAAAAAAAAAAAAAATATATTATTCTGCTATGTGGCAAAAAGATTATATGAGAGTCATTCCCCAACTTGCTTGGAAATATGGTATGCCCGAAAAGGAGAGAAGAAACACAGATAGTTTAAATTGGCACTATTAGTCCCATCTTTTCTTCTAGTCCAGTCTTTTCTCACACATAATACATTCCTAATTGACTTTTACATTGTTAAGCAGCATAACTCCCTTAATGTTAGTTTTGTTAAAATTATAGAAAGCATAATATTTTTACTAAATTTTCAATAGAACTATAGTCTTTGTATTACATTGCCTTTGAATTCCTGCCCTGATTTATTCCAATTCACAGAAAAACCATTTTAAACATACTGAGGGTCTCAGTGTGATATATGCATTATTTTAGGTCTGAATGATGAGTACAGTTCTGCCAATTTAACAGCCATGAAACATAAGATAAGCTTGAGCAAATGCTTGTAAGCAAAACCTGTCATGCTATATTGACTAGAATTGCCTTGCTTAAGGAGGAAATAAATTCAGTGTTCAAGAAATTCTAAGAAGTCATTAGCTCTAAATTGCCCCATGCAGAATTAGCCACTTTTTAATCTAGGTTTCTATAAAACTTTGTAATTGATGTCTTTAGAACATTCACCTAGTAAAGAAGTAAAATGTTGCCCTGGTTATGTAGACTATGAGTTACTCACATATTCTGCAAAACAAAGGACACCTTCTCCTCAACTGCTAGTCACTTCTCTTATGTTGTTAACTCTAAGAATCCCTCCTACTTTCATTGACCAACTTACTCTTAATCACCATTTAATAATCTTCTAAGAATAATCCTTGATATATAGGAAGCATTCAATATATTTGCTGAAGTAGTTATTTACACTAAACTATTGGTGGTAATTTCCTGTGGTTATTAAGACTCTGGGTTAAAAATCCCAGATTAGGGTGGGGGGCATAAAGAATGTCTTTGCTAGCTGCAGGTGTCTTTGAGAGCAGAGCTCAAGGAGAAATGTTGATTTTTAAAAACATGCATGTGACAGATAAGTATTTTTCAGAACATGTTGTCTTATCACAGATGGGTTTATCTTGCCCTCCCACTCATCTCTATGTAATGCTGAGCCATAGGGCTCAGTGTTTTTGGAAAAGAGGAGGATATGACAAAATAGAAAAAGAAATAGAAATCTCATTCATTCTGGCCTGAGGGTATGTAGGAAGAAGAAGGCATAGAAGAGATAAGCATCAATGTTATTTTTACGGACTTCATGGCTCTAAACTTTAATGTGAAGGATTGGTAGCATGAGGGAACCTGAGAACATCAGGGTTAGATGCAATTCCCAAGGCAGAGCCTGGGTGAAGTTTTAAGACCTTGGGGAAGCCTGGAATTTGCCTTATACCCAAATCCAGAAGGAGGCACACGAGGATAGCACAGAGGAAGGTGTCAAGAGTGACCAGCCTGAGACGAATCTCATGGCCCCCAATAGCCTGCATAAAGTGCTCAGGACATCCAGAAGGTTCACCTGCCTCAGTGAATGGACAGAGAAGTGTTGAGAGATCCAGTGGACCAGCAAAGTCTGAGATTGAGAGGAGGTGTATAATGAATGGGATCTTTACAATAGGAGGGAGCAGGGTGGTCTATGAATTTCAGCCACAGAAGCCTAGAAAAATGCCAGATAAGAGCAGGCTCATCCTGTTGGGTAGCAGCACAGTGTTCAGGTCATACCAACCAGCACGTCAGAGGACATCAAGAACCAGAAATATTCTGTCCATCCAAAGGCCCAACTCCATCTCCTTGTGGTCAGGTAAGTTTCTTTCCAGGGGAAGAAAAAAAGGGCAAGGAAATCTTCAAGAGTTAGAAGTTGCCCCCAGAAGACTGAGTCTAACAACAGGTACTATTAAAATGGAAATCAAACAGATTTTAAGTGCCTTCTCCTTCTCCCCATCTGCTACCTTTCCCAGCAACTGTCCTGGGTATTAAATCAGTTATGGAAAGTGAAATGTATTTAAGAGATTCTCTGAGGTTCTTTAAAATATCTCTGCAATATTTATTCCCACCTTGGACTAAAATAAGAAAGCATCTCAAGGCCCTAGATGTGACCCGGTGAAACAAAGTATGCAGAGACAAGAGAAAAATAAGTAAAAGAAAGAAAAGAGAGGAGAGAAAGACATCCATTGTCAAGTCCCCTTTGGAGATTGTAAATTTGCAAGTCCTGAATTCAATTCCAGTTGCAACATCCATTAAAAGGGTTCCTGAGGCTGTGCTAGACTGAACTTGTGCTTGTAGAACAAGAGAAAAATTTCCACAAGCAGGCCAGACACAGAACCCACCACCAAAAATGCAAAAGCTGAGGGAGGTTGGAAAGTTTAAGTTAAACCAGAAAATAAACCATGTGACCTGTAAAAACCTAACCCATCTCACAGCTCTTGCCTCTAAAGCCAGGAGCTAAGATCAGACACTGAACGCATTCAAAAGCTTTAATCCTCATATGCCAAAGAATCACCTGGTGATCTTTTTAAAAACACAACCTTCCTCCTCCACCCCATGTCTTGACATTATGATCCAACAGGTCTGGATGGATTGTGTACCACATCTTGAAAAACTTCCTAGTGATTCTTATTTGTAGCCAGTGTTAAGAGTCTCTGCTCTCAACACTAGGGGAAATGGGCAAGGGTCGAGATTGGGTGTGCCAGCCATCTTTCCTTCTATTTCTGAGCAAGGACAGTTATTCACTGTGGCATAATGCTAGAACCTGAATCTTTTTTTTCATGTAATAAGTGTTTTATCTGTCTCTGTGGCTGGACCAAGTATTTTTGACCCAATACTGATAAGTCATTTTTCCTGGAGAGTGATTAGTGTTCACGAGTGGCAAGAGGCGGTCATTTCACTCAACATCAAGGCTTAACCACACACACTGGTTTGGCACAGAGAGAGTGAAACCTGTAAATGTTTTGGTTTTCTCTTTCTTAGAAGTAGAGATACCTAGATAATTAATTCCCCAATAATACAAGGGATTTCTTTAGACAAAAAACATAATGGAAATACTATTTTTAAAATACTTATATCCTCATAAGTGTCCCCTCATTAGTTTGGTAGTATTTTCTTCCTCTTCCTGTAAGGCATTAAGGTAAAGCTAAGAAACTTGTGTCACTTGAAAGAATGAGGATATGACACAGAGGAAGTTCCTGCAAAGAATAAGAGGTCTAGTTCATGACCCTAGAAGTATGGAAAAGTAATGAGATACAAAAGAAAACTGAAGAATTTCATTGCCACTGTGTATTCTACACTTCTGTGTTATCTATCTGCCTTTAGGCTAAACCTTGAAGTGTGGGTTACAGAAGCAAGAAGAAAAGTAAGAAGATACGTTGGACTGTAGGCTACTTCCCTAGGGATAACAGGGGGAAGGGTTAAGCTTCTAAAAGAAGCTTGGCATTTATCCTGAAGCCACTTGCCAAGGTACACAAGATGTATGTTTCATCATTATCAGAGGGAGGTGACCAGACAGATAAACTTGAGAACACAGTCTTTTCCCCACATTCCGGTTATAGTGTACAGGTTATCTAAAATGTCTTCCTTTCTTTGGTTGAGGATAATACATATAGTTATTGAATGGTGGGTAAGCTAGTGGAAGATTGAGATCAGGGCAAAGAGATTGTAGTGTCCAGGAATTTCCAAACTGGAAATGCATAGGTGGCTATGGGTTCAGCAGTGAGAGCAGTGAAATGGTCCCAAAAGTTAGATGAGACCAGCCATCACTCAATGTAAACCAATTAACAGCAGCCACTAGAGGCAGAGGCAGCAAGGACCAAAGATCATTGTATGGATCTAAAAGCCTTTTCCAATTACCTTAAAAATGTGTCCCTATCTCCTCACACCAGATGCACTCTCAGAGAAGAATAGATAAAGTGGGCAGATGGGAAAACACCTGAAAGACAAGCTTTTTCCTCAAAGAGAATGAGTGAAGAAAAGATGACCATATAAAGGGAAAGTGTTTGAGGTACCATTCGTCAAGGCAAAGCTGCTTCCTGTTGTTTCTCAAATACTCTAAACATTGAGAGATTATGTGGAAGATCACATAAGAAATAAAATATTCAAAAGCTACAATTTGTTCATTTGAGGCACTGTTTTAGTAAATTTGTGACTTATCTATATAATTAAAAGTGTAATCTCAAATAATACTTAACCACCTGAAAAGACTTCTGATATGTGGCAGGTCTCTCTGCTTTTAAACACAGCGGCTGCCCACTTGGGTTCTGTAACTCTGGCTAATGCCATATCTTTGTCAGCATAAAGTCTCCGTTACAAAAGCAGAGGATGAAATCATCAATTTAGATATAATTTTATACCATTAGGGAAAGCTCAATCTTATATACAGATATTTAGTTTTCAAATTTGATTTAGTCATCGCTATTTTAAGTTATCTCTATGCTAAATTGTTTATTCATTCAACAAAATCATGTTGAACCTCTGTAATGTACGTGGAATTATTGAAAAAGGATCCTTTCATTCCCTTCAATAAAAAGTGACAGTCTTCCAGAGAGTTAAGAAAATTCTATAAGGCAGGAGCTTTCAACACAAGAGAACAGAAAGCCAGGACCCGTCCCACTAATTCTCTCCCTCCAGGAATGGTGGCTTGTGCTGGCACTTCAGTGATCCTGGAATACACGTTGGTCAGCTTTCACATCTGTCAGCCCAGTTCCCCAAGGCTTGAGCGCACACTGATTAGACTGAGGAAAAGCTCTTATTATTTTTTCCAATACCCCATCTCCCATTATAGAAATTCTACAAAAAATCTTTTAGTACCTGGGAATAATTCCTAAAAAAATCCCACCCCTGACTTTCGCTTGGAACACTCCCACACACAGACACACCCCAATGCCCTGGGTTGGTCCTCAGGCCCAAGTCATACCTTAGACTGAGGAGCAAATGGTTTGAACCCTGCATTGGGCATCCCAACTTTAGGACTGGGACTTGAGAAATGAGCCCCCAAGCATCTAGCTTTGAAAAACAGTGGAGCAGCAGATTTATTCTAGTTAATCCATAAGTGTCAACATGTAGACTTGTTTTGATTAGAGGATTTTTCTATCAAAAAAAAAAAGAAAAACAATGTAGCTTACATCCACAAGACTGTGGTGATCTCAGAAACAGTTCTTAAAAGGCTTATTCACTTGGACTTGCCCACCTCTGAGCCTATGTCAGAGGTAGCCAATTGCACCTAGATTTTAAGTAAAAGAGGCTCATTTGCTTATATTAAAGCATTGGCCCGAGGGGCAGGTATCTAATACATATTTAAGAGCCCATTGGAACACTTTCCACGGACAGGCTGTGGTGGGTGCCAGCTTCAGGCTTTCCTTTCACCTAGAGCACCAGTATCTTCTGGAAGAGAGCTTTTTACATGTCTAGTGCCCTGTTTTTTGTGGCTACCACCAGAGTACACCCTTGATCACGCAGCTCTGAAGGCCAGGGGAGTTTGCATTCCTGAGTCCCATGGGATTGTAACAATTGGAGATATAGTTCTCAGCAGGCTACCATCACCCAGGTATTACACAAACACAGATTGAAACACACCCCAAGTCATTTGGTGAAAGAGGCCTATTTGCTTGTCCAGGGGCTTTGGCCTGAAGGGCAGATTTCTGGTTTTACATATATTTGGTGGCAAACATAAGTAATCTCAGGGAACAGAGACTGGTGGTTGACATATTATATATATATAAAGTCCTAAAGAGTCCACCAGAAAACTGTTACAACTAATAAATGAATTCAGTAAAGTTGCAGGATACAGAATTAATATGCACAAATCTGTAGTGTTTCCTACTTTAATATTGAGCTATCAGAAAGACAAATTAAGGCAATAATCCCATTTATGTTTGCATCAAAAAGAATAAATTCTCTAGGAATAAATTTAACCAAGGATATAAAAGACCTCTACACTGAACACTATTAGATATTGATGAAATAAATTGAAGAACACACAAATAAATGGAAAAATATTCCACACTATGGATTATAATAATGAATATACTTAAAATGTCCATACTACATAAAGCAATCTAAAGATTCAAAGCAATCTCGATCAGAATTCCAGTACCATTTTTCATAGAACAAACAATCCTAAAATTTATGTGGAACCACAAATGATCCCGAATAGCCAAAGCAATCCTGAGAAAGAAGAACAAAGCTTGAGGCATCATCATCCCTGATTTCAAACTATATTACAAAGCTATAGTAATCAAAATAGTATGTTATTGGTAAACTAGACATATTCAATAGAACAGAATAGAGAGCCCAGAAATAAACCTATCCATATATGGTCATTTATGAAAAAGAAGCCAAAGGGAAATGAAGAGTCTCTTCAATAAATGATGTTGGGAAAACTGGATGGCCATATGCAAAATAATGAAAGTGAATTGCTATCTTACACATTACAATAAAATTAACTCAAGATGGACTAGACTTGAAGGTAAGATTGACACCATAAAACTCCTTTAAAAAGAAAGGAGAAAACAAGGAAATAAACCCTTTGACATATGTCTTGGTGATGATTTTTAAAATCTGACCCCAAAAGGAAAAACAACAAATATAAAAATAACAAGTGGGACTACAAAAAACTACAAAGCTTCTGCACAGCAATGAAAATCATCAACAAAATGAAAAGCCAATCTATCAAATAGGAGAAAATATTTGTAAATCAGATATCTGATGAAGGGCTACTATCCAAAATAAGTAAATAACTCATACAACTCAATAGCAACAAAAAATCCAATTAAAAAACTGGGCAGAGGATCTATCAAGACATTTTTACAAAGAAGAAATGCAGATGGCCAACAAGAACATGAAAAAATGCTCAATGTTAATCATCAGAGAAATGTAAATCAAAATCATAATGAAGTATCACATCAGACCTGTTAGGATGGCTGTTGTCAAAAGACAAATAACAAGTGTTGGCAAGGATGTGGATAAAAGGGAACCTTTGTGCACTGTTGGTGGAAATGTAAATTGTTGCAGCCACTATGGAAAACAGTATAGAGCTTCCTCAAAAGATAAAATAAAAAATAGAACTATCATATGATCCAACAATTCAACTTGTTATATTTATAAAGAAAATAGAAACACTAATTCAAAAAAGTTGTATGCATCCCCCTGCTCATTACAGCATTATTTACAATAGCCAAGATATGGAAACCCCAAAGTGTTCATTCACAGATGAATGGATAAGAGAGACATGGTTTATGTATTTATATATATAATGGAATATTACTCAGCCATAAAATAAGAATGAAAATTTGTCATTTGAGGAAATATGAATGGGCCTTGAGGTATTATGCTAAGTGAAACAAGTCAGATAGAGAAAGACAAATATCATATGATCTCACTTATATGTGGAATCTAAAAATAAAAATAAAAATGAAATAATCAACCTCATGGATACAGAAAACAGTGATGGCCAGGGGCAGAGGGAGTGAGGTGGGATAAAAAGTTCAAGGGGGTCAAAAGATACAAACTTCTAGTTGTAGAATAAATTAGTCATGGGGAATAATGTACAGCATAATAACTATAGGTAATTGAATGTTTGAAAGTTGCTAGTTCCATCTCAAAAGTTCTCAGCCCAAGAAAAAAAATTTTTAGTTATGTAAGGTGATGGATATTAACTAGACATTGTGGTAATCATTTAGCAAATATCAAATCATTATGCTATACATCTGAAACTAATGTAAGGTTATATTTTGATAACTCATTAAAAAAGGGGATGCTGTGCAATTTAATTCCTCTGATGTGTTTTCAAAGTTTGTACATAGTGATATGTACTAGTGATGTGTAATATCTTAGTACACTTAATAATTTTCTGCTTATTGTAATGTATAAGAGAACAGGATACATATCCCATCACACCATGTTTTCTGATATATTATTATTTAGGTTAAAACTAACTAGGTTTTGAGTGCAATTCAAAAAGTTACTTAGAAAAATCTTTCATTTATATATAACCAAAAATGTTATCACAGATTATTGTCAAAAATTTCTAAAATGTGTATGATAAATTCCCAATGAAATATAAACACTGTTGTTTATTATTATTATTATTATTATAACTTCAGCTTCTTTTTCCTGCCATCTTACAACTATGTAAAGAAATATTTTTAGATGTTGAGGAAGAACAAAAGGAGGGTGAAAATAAGCATTTAACTTGGCATCTATAGATTTATTTTCCCCAGACTTAAAAGATAGGAATAGTAATATATATACTGCTGAAGTGAGCACTAGGATAGGAATAGTAATAGGTATTAGCAGTTACTTTTAATGTTTCTCCCACATTAAGGGTAAATTATGCTATTATACCCTGACTTGATCTAAGCTTATGTAAATAAGAAATTGGCTGACCTTAATCCATAGTTTATGTGAGGTAACCTCTAAACTGAATTTTTCCAGTGTCGGAGTGTCTGTGTTACTCCCTTGGACCCTTGGACCACCTGAGAGTTTATGCTAATGAGGCGACTCATGTGGGTAACGAGATAGTTTATGTTAACAAGATGTTTCAAAATGGGGACTGGTTATACCAGAAAGACCAACCATGTGATTAGAGAGTTGGACTCTGGGCCATGTTATACCAGCCCAACTTCCACAGTGGGGAAAGGGTCCAACCGCTATCTTGGGGAAAGTGAATTAAACACATGGTCAATGGTTCACACAATCATACTTTCATAATAAACATGCAATTTAAAAAACTCTGGACATTGAAGCTCAGGGGATCTTCCTGGTTGGCCAAACCCTTCAATTATTATCACACTTTGATGCTAGGAGAGTAACATACCCCTGAGGATGACAGAAGCTTCACATTTGGAAACCTGACAGACCTTGTTCTATGCCTTTCTCCAGTCGGCTGATTCCAATTTGTATCCTTTTGTTATTTTAAAACTGTAATCAAGTACAGTGTTTACTTGAATTCTGTGAGTCATTCTAGTGAGCTATCAAACCTGAAAGTGGTAGTGAGAACTCCCAAATTTGTAACAAGCTGGTCAGAAACAAGGGTAACCTCAAAGCCCTGAACCCCTGGCTGGTGTTGAAACTGAGGCCAGCCTTGTGGAGGAATATGCCCTTAGCCTTGACTTTGACAAACTCATTGTAAGGCTCACATCTCAAACCTCTATTCTGATGCTTCAGTGGTTTTGGACACAAACTAAGTTTTGATGAGTGCCTTCCCTAGATATGCAGGGGTAAACATTTTTACTTACGGATTTATAAAAGTCCAGATGTATGCCTCAAACACTAACAAAAGTTACAAAAGAAGATCCTCAACATTAGTGACAATATCATTTAACATTCACTAGGATGTCTAAAATTAAAGACAGTAGCAGGTGTTGGTAAGGAAAGGAGAAATTGGAACTCTCATGCCTTTCTGGATGCAAAACGGTGCAGCCACTTTGGAAACCAGTAAGTCAACTCCTTAAGTTTTAAGCATGGAGTTAAAAGATGACTCAGCAGTTACTCCTAGGCATATACTGAAAAGAATTGAAAACACATCCACCCCAAAACTTGTACATGACTGTGCATTGCAACATTACTGATACTAACTAAAAAGTAGAAATAGTCAAGATTTCCATCAACTGATGAATGAATAAACAAAATGCAGCACATTCCTACAATGATTATTCAACAATAAAAAGAATGAAATACTAGTAAAAGCTACAACATGGATGAACTTTGAAAATATTTATGCCAAGTGATAGATGTTAATCACAACAGAACACATTGATTCCTTGATGTGAAATTCCAGAGTAGGCAGATCTACAGACAGAAAGTAGATTAGTAGTTGCCTGGGGCTGAGGCAGGAGGGTGGGTGGCAGCAAAGAAGGACAAGGAAAGGACTGTCAATGGGTATGGCATGTTTAGGGGGAAGGGTGATGAATTGTTCTAAAATGAGATTCTGATGATTGTACATCCTGTGCATATATTAAACAAAAATGAAATGTATACCTTAAAATGAAGGAATTAAGTGGTGTATGAAGAATATCTCAATTTTTTTTAAATGAAGGGTCACCAAGACAATAAATATTTTAGTCTATTCCTTGACATTAGAATTTTATCTGAGGCATCTCAAAAATATAACTTCTGCTTTCTCAAAAAACTCTAGATGGCTTGGAAATTGTTTTGGCAGCATGTCACAGGGAACTGAAGTTTTATATTTATTCCCTATGTACCAAAAATTTATTCTTTATCTACCAAATGCAAACATTTACAGCAGCTTTGTTCATAATTGCCAAAAATTGGATGCAGGCAAGACGTCCTTCAATAGGTGAATGCATAAACTAACTATAGTGCATCTGTATGATGGAATATTATTCAGTGATTAAAAGAAATGAACTGTCAAACCATGAAAAGATATAGGTGAACTTTAAGTGCATACTAACTTCTTTCACTAAGTGAAAGAAGCCAATTTGAAAAGGCTGCACACTGTAGCATTCAGATTAGATTACATTCTGGAAAAGGCAAAATAAAGAGAAAGTAAAAAGATGAGTTGTTGCTAGGGGTTGGAAGAAGTGAGGCAGGGTTAAGGACATGAAGCACAGGGAAGTGTTAGGGTAGTGAATTATTCTGTATGATACGTTAGCAGTGGATACATGATAGGAATTTATCAAGACCCACAGATCTACACAGCATAAAGAGTAACCTTAATGTAAACAAATTACAGGAAAATTAGAATTCATGGGACCCCAAGAGGGGAGGCAGACTGTGGAAATACATTAAGCAAATTCATTGAAGGGGATGATGGGAGATGTTTTGCTAAGCAACTTTGGCAATGAGTGTAGTTCATAAATTTCATTGAAAGAAAGTTCACATAAGCAATGTACTCTCATTGATAAAGTCCTCTCATAATGGAGTTAGAGGTTAATAATTGTAAAACTAATATATACAGATATTGAAAATTAACAATTAGGTAAGTAGATGGCAGATGGTTGAAGCCAAGTTTCTCATAGTTGGAGTGGGAATTTACAAATAACCCAAAGGAGGAGATCTAGATGGTGATGGATTAGAACTGGGTACATTAGTGTGAACTCATGTTTACTTTAATATAGACACATATGATTACATAAAGATATATTTATAGATATTTATCTCCCCCAAGTACACAATGCCCATCTAATCATGAGAAAAACAGGTAAATTCCAATAAAGGGACATCCTACAAAATATCTGACCAATACTCTTTAACTATTAATAAAATGGAAAACAAATAGAATTAAGAAGCATAACCAAAAGGAGCCTAAAGGAGACATAACCAATAAATGTAATGTGGTCCTAGAACAAAAAAAGCACATTATATAAAAACTTAGAAAATCTGAATAAAAAATTGTTACCACTACTATTAATATTGGTTCATTAATTCCAGCAAATGAAATATATTAATGTAAGATGTTAATAAAGTAAAAATAAAATAGGGTGAAGGATGTATGGGACTGCTTTATGCTTCTCAAGTTTTCCAGAAATCTAAAATTGGAATAAAAACAAATAAAAAGGCAAAAATATACTTTTTTTAGAAAAAATGCTTAAGGTATTTCTTGTCAGAGGAATAATGTATGTAACAATGACAGTTAAAAATATATAAAAAGGTAAAATGTAAAAATGACATGACAGCAAGTCGAATTTTGTATTTATACATGGAAATGGTAAAATGGAAATCATAAAATGTGGGTACACAAAAATAGTTATTTTCTCATTTAATTGAAAATTGAAGTCCAAAACACAAATACTAACATGTGGAATTTGTATTATAGATAGAGTAAAATATTTGACAACAATAGCTAAAAGAATGGGAAGAGAAAATAGAAGATATCATTAAATATTTTTATTGCAAAGAATAAAGATCTCAAATCAATGATCTTAAACTTCTACCAGAAGAAGCTAGAAATAGAAGTAAAATGAAGTAAAGCTCAAATAAGCAGAAAGTAATTATTATGACATGAGCAATTCAGTGAAATTGGAAAAGAAATAGAAAAAAATTGTTAAAACCAAAAGCTAGTTCTTTTAAAATGTCAATAGAATTCATTAAACTTGAGTTTTACTGATCAACAAAAGGAGGTGACCCGAAGTGCCAATATCAGGAATGAAGAGGGGAGCGACACCAGCATCGTGGTGGTGTGCGCCACCCCTTTCTTCTCCTCCGTTTGATTTACGACCAACTGGATGTCCATAACCAAACCTAAGGGCCTCTGCATCTTACAGCAAGGCACCCAGGAGTTTCTAACCCACCTGTGCATTCAAAAGTGGGCAGATAGGTCTTCAGTGGGGACTGCGGAGCAAGGGACTTGGTGAGCCTGCCCCACCCACCAACTTGTGATCTGTGAAAAGAGATCAGTGCAAAACAGGGTGGATATCCACAGTGGCAAGATAATTTGTGGAGATATGGCCTGCCTGACAGGGTAATCCAGCACACCAATGGAACAGAACAGAAATGAGTTTTGAGGCAAAGGAAATAGAGGAACTTCCAAAGTCAGGCCCCATCCCAGAAAGACACTTCGAGGCATTGGGTGTGTGGTGGCATCAGAGGTGACCTCTGTGGCAGACAGGTGAAAAGTCAAAGTGGTGAGTGATTATCCCACTGATCTAGTTTTTCAGGTTGCAGTTGGAGGGACCTCTGTGATTAAGGGGAGAGTGAAGGAAATCGGCAAACAGGAATATCAAAGCACAGTGAAGGAATGTTTCTCACGGTCTACTCTAGGATTTCAGCAGGGGTTCTGCACCTGGACCCATGCATGTGCCCACTGATGATCCTATTGAGACATCGTCACCCCTCAAAGTCCAAGGGGCCTCACCCGACTCTGCTGCCAGTTCCTGCACACAGCTCCAGTGAAATCAGGAGAGTTGGCTCAGTAGGAGAAACCACAAATTTGAGCTATAGCATCAACCTCTGTAACAAAAGGAAAGTTTCTAATTACCTGATGAATTGCAAGAAGAAAAGGTAAACAAATTCTTATTAAAGGGAGGTGTCTGCCACTTCAAATGCAAAAGTGGAACATATCATCAAACACTATGAAAAAAATTTTTTAAAGAAAATTATTATTCTCCAGCAACTGAACTCAAACAGAATAATGGGATCTAAAAAAGAATTCAAAATGGCTGTTATAAAGAAATTCAGTGAGCTACATGAAAACTCAGAAAGGCAAATCAATGAATCCAGGAATAAAATTAATGAATGGAAGGAATTCTTTTTTTTTACACTTAATCGACATATATTTTATTTTGTATATATTTTAAGTTCCATGTTTGATGTTAACCTCTTGACATATCAATAATAGAAGACATTTGATGAAGCTATCAAAGCCTCATATAGACAAAACAGTGGGATTCACGGAAGGTGTGAATCCATTTAATTGCTTAAAGTCCAAAATGAGTCTCAAGAATCTCTTTGTTTATTTGATTTCTTTACCAAAGAGATTGAAATCATAAAAAAAATACAAGAACCAAATAGAAATTGTAGAGCTTAAGAATTCAATGAGATGAAGAATACAATAGAAAACATAAGAGGGCAGACCAGATAGAAGAAACAATGAGACTCAAAGGATACGAATATAGAAATAATTCAGTTAAAGAGGATAGAGCACTTAAATTTTTAATAAGTGAGAAACCTATAAGAGCTTTTAGGTTCAATCAGAGAGAAATATAAGAACAATTGGCCTAACAGATGAGAAGGAGAAGAAGGGGGCACAGAGTGTACTTAAGACTTGGACATATAAATCCACTAAGCTAATAGAACACCATATTATCTCAATGCAAAATAAGACACATTATAATGAAATTAAAAAGTCAATGACAAAGAAAAAATCTTAAAATTAGCCAGTGACTGGTGTTTACCATGAAGGAGGAGTTAGGGTGGAAAGGGAGGGAGAGTTAGCCGAAGTGTCCATCAGTAGATGAACGGATAAAGAAGAGTGGTACATGTACACAATGGAATATTATTCAGCCATAAAAAGAAAACAAATCCTTCCATTTGCAACAACATGGATGGATCTAGAGGGTATTATGTTCAGTGAAATAAGCCAGATGGAGAAAGACAAATACCATATGATTTCACTTATTTGTGGAATATATATATAAAGTAAAACAGAATGAACAAAACAGCAGTAGACTCATAGACACTGAGAAGTGACTGGTGGTTACCATGAGGGAGGGGCTGGAGTGGGTAGATGGAGAGGGTGAAGGGGATAAAGGGGCACAAAAATTCTCAGTCATCATGTAGGTTGGTCACAGGGATAGTAGTACAGCATGGAGAATATAGCCAATGGTTCTGTTAACGTGTATGTTGACAGATAGTAACAGATAGTTGGGGTGAGGATTTAATAATGTGCATAACTGTTGAACCACTGTAAACTTGAAACCAGTATAACATTGTGTATCAACAATACATCAATAAAAAAATACAAAGATAACTAGGTGAAAAAAAGAAAGTAACCTATAAAGGATCCCCCATTAGTCTATAGGCAGATGTCTCCTAAGAGCTGAGGCCAGCAGAGGGTGGAATGGCATATTCAAAGTGCTGAAAGACAAAAATTGCCAGGCAATAATATTTTATTAGGCAAAGCTATCCATATAGGAAGGAGAAATAAAGGCTTTCCCAAATAAACAAAAGTTGATGGAGTTCACCACCCATTAGACCTGCCTTGGAACAAATGCTGAAAGGAGTTCTTCAAACAAAAATGGAAAGATACTAATTACTGACATAAACGCAAATGAGACTATGATAAAGGTGAAAAGTAAACAGAATTAGAAATACAGCTCTGTATTAGAATGCTGTGTTAACCAATTAACTATAGTATAGTTAAAGGTTAAAGGAAAAGAGCATTAAAAATAACTACAGCTTTTTGAGTTAGTGTTTTTGTTTTTTTCAGGCAAATACCCAGAAATGGAATTACTGGATCATATGGTATTTCTATTTTTAATTTTTTGAGTTCACAATGAACCATGAGTGTATTAGGCTAAATGAAATCAGTTAAAGAAAAATATCACACAATTTCACTTATATGTGGAACCTACAAAACAAATGAACAAACAAAACTCAGAAACAACCTTATAAATACAGAGTATAGGCTGATGGCTTCCAGAGTGAGGATAAGAGGGGTACAGGTGAAACTGGTGAAGAAGATCAAGAGGTACAAACTTCCAGTTATAAAATAAGTCGTAGGGATGAAAGGTACACATGGGGAATGTAGCCAATATTATTATAATAACTTTGCATGGGGATAGATGGTAACCACACATATCATGGTGAGCATTTTATCATGTTTATAAGTGACAAATCACTATGTTGTACACCTGAAACACATATTATTGTCAAAAATATTTCAGTAAAAAATAACTATTGCTACTATGATTTGTTAATGAATTCACAGCATAAAGGAGGTAAGTTCTGACATCAGAAATATAAAAGGGGAGAAGTATAAAGGGGTGGAGTCTTTATAGGCAAGCAAAGAAAAATTGCACTGTCATAAAATGGACTGTTTTATCTATGAGATGTTTTATGTAATAAGCCTCATGGTAACTGAAAGCAAAAATCTATAGTAGATTCAGGAAATACAAGAAAAGTCAGGGGTGGGGAAGTGAGGGGGTGGCGAGCATATCACCACAGAATATGTATGTACACACATACACACACAAACTCCGTTTTCTTTACCCATTTCATCCATTGATGGACATTTAGGTTGTTTCCATATCTTGGCCATCATGCTGCCATAAACATGGTAGTGCATATATCTTTTCAAAATCCTGTTTTCATATCCTCTGAGTATATAACCATAAGTGAAATTTGTAGATTGTTTGGTAGATCAATTTTTAATTTTTTGTGGAACCTCCATATTGCTTTCTGTAGTGTTTGGACTAATCTATATTCCCACCAGCAGTATGCGAGTGTTCCCTTCGGACCACATTCTCAGCAGCTCATCTCTTGTATCCTTGATGACGGCCATTCTAACAGGTGTGAGGTGCTTGCTCAGTGTGGTTTTGATTTGTATTTCCCTGATTATTAGTGATGTTGAACATTTTTATTTTAAATGAAATCATAACTGAGGGGGGATTTTTAATTTGTTAATATATCATATTTATTTGAAACTTTTCTACATACATCTAAAGCCATCATGGCATTTTTTTCCTGGTCTACCTCTCTGGAAAACCTCCAAAGTATCTATATTCTTTACTCCAGTGTGTAACTGTTACACATTTCTATAATGTTATTACACATTTTATATTGTCAACATTGCTAAGTAAATAATTAGCTATAGAAGGGAATATATTTCTGCTGAATGAACTAGAGTACAGGGTATAGGTGGTTAACACTGCCAGTGTTTATCACTACTGCATATGTTTTCATAGTTAATTTTCAAATCAACTCTATGAGATAGGTACTATTATACTTGAATGACAGATGTGGAATCTGATCATTGACGTGGCTATATTACTTTTCAAAGATGACTTAGTAAGTCTGTAGGAAGAATGGAAATCAAATTCACTTTATTTTGACCAAAGTTGGTGACTTTTCCATTACACAAAGCCATAGCTAGGCTTTTATTAAATATGCACTTGTTCATATATCTTATTTGTTCCGTGGATATATTTTTATAAGGATCACTTGATTTTACATTCATAAAAGTAATAGATATATCATACCACTTTTATATTCTGGAACTTATAGAAAATCAGTATTGTTTCTGGCCATAGCAAACGGAAGAAATTCTAGGTCATAACATACTACAAAACATCAAAATGAGGTTTGCATGGTAAAAAATCTGGATACCCAAGACTGAAAAATGTTAACGATCCCACATGTAATAGGACATCAGACATACAGAATGACATGTGCTATGTAATTGGCAAACACGTGATTTGCATTAGTTTAAGTCAGTGTTAAAACCATTAAGTCTTCATGAAGATAGAACTACGAACTAAAATTAATTCACTCTGTGAAGGAAATTTGCCACAAATCTTCATGGCAAAATGGGTTCTTGCCTTGCCATAATTTTTCATGGGAGAAATCACTTAATAATTTAAAAATCTGTGCTCTATTTAAATGAATTTTGTAAAGTTAAATATGAAGTGGAGTGAATTCCATTAAAATAGCAAAGTATATTTCAAAGCATAGGCAATAAACTATTTTTTAAAAGATGGAGTGTTTTATATTTTTTTGAAATGTAAATTTGATCAATATTTTAAAAAAGTTGGACCATCAATAACATGGAAATTCATAAAACTTATTGAAAAGTTGTTTGCAAAAGATATTTTTGGAGGAAAAATCCTCAACTTATTATGAGGTTTCATGCAAGCTAGTATCTTATATGCTGTGATTTAAAAAGAAAATCTTTATTCCAAGTTAGAAAGAACTCAAGAAAAATAAAGAACTAGAAAAGTTTAAAAAGTGAGTTTTTTTCCCCTTATGAGGCTAAGATGCTCAACTAAATATGTCTCCTTCAAAAAAAAAAAATCAAAACCTGTTGAAATATTCCTGAAAAGGATTTTAAAGGATTTCTTTTCCTGAGTATCAAGGTCAGAACAAAGCCTTCCATATGTTAAAGGGTTCGATGTAGAGGAATATCAAGAAAGTTTTTTCAGTTGTGTGCATGGGACATGTGGTGAGACTTTATTTTCAATTGTTATGATTATTTTATCAAGTATTTAGTATTATTGTATATGCTTACCTCTTGAGCTTAAGATAAAATTAACACAAAACAGGGAAGACCTGTACATTGCAAACTACAAAACACTGCTAAGAGAAGTTGAAGAAAAAACTAAAGAACTAGAAAGATCTACCATGTTCCTGGGTCACCCAACTCAGTAGTATTAATCTGTCAGTTCTTCCCAAACTATTCTACAGAGTCAGTGCAATCCAACCAAAATGTAAGCAGACTTACTAGTGGAAACTGACAAGCTGATTCTAAGTTTTATATAAAAATGAAAGGACCAAGAAATTCCAAAAGCCACATTGATAAAGGAGATCATTAATGGGTTTATATTACCCAATTTTAAGAGTTATTTTAAAGCAACAATACAGTGTGGCATTGGCATCAACAGAAATAGTAAAACAGAAAAGGGAGTCCAAAACCAAACACACACATCTATAGGCAACTGATTAGAAGGTACAAAAGCAATTTAACAGAAAAAAAGACTTCAGAAAACATTGTTGGAAAAGTGACTTTAGGTTACATAAAAATTTCTCAACTATGAGAGCAAAATCATGATTTGTTCAAAAAAAAAATAGTACTTTATCAGTATTAAGAACATCTTCTCTTTGAAAGACACTGATAAGAAAACAAAAGAAAGTCCAGACTGGGGAAACACCTATCATATGAAGGACTTGTATCCGTAATACTTAAACAAACAAAATCTTTCAAACTGCAATAAAAGCACAAAGAAACCAATAAGAAATAGACAAAACATTTGAATGCCTACTTTGCCAAACTGGATATGCTAATAACAAACACCCCCATGAGAAGTTCAACATCATTTTCATGGGTGAGATGCAAATTAAAGCACAATATCACTCCACACCTTTTAGAATGTGTTCAATTAAGAAGACAATATACAGTGGTGAGGATGTGGAGGAAATGAGATGCTGGAACACTAATACTGGTAATGTAAATGGTATAGACACTCTGGAAAACCTTTTCCTTAAGTTAAGCATAACTGGCATATAAACTAGTCATTCCACTCCTACCTATAGGCTTAAAAATTAATGAAAGCATATGATCCTATGTAGATTTGTATGTGAATATTAATAGCACTTATTTGTAATAGCCAAAATCTGTAAACAACCCAAATGTCCATCAGCAAGTGAGTCATAAGTGAATTACAGAACGTGCAGAAAAGGAACTATTATTCAGTAATAAATAGAATGAACTGATCAGACACGCAACATGGATGATTCTCAAAATAATCAGGCCGAGGGAAAAGGAAGACAAAAGGGGAACATACAGTAGGATCACACAGACATAAAATTATGAAAACACGAAGTACAATGGCAAGAAGCTCAGTGACTGTCTTGAGTGAGCTAATTGGGGTGGAGGGATTACAAAGAAGCACAGGAACTTGGCAGTGACAGATATGTTCATTACCTTGGTAACAGCGATGGCTTCATGAGTATATCTATGTCAAAACTTACCCAATTTTACGTTTTAATATGTGCAATTTGCCATGTCAATTATGCCTCAATGAAGTTGGGAAACGAGTCATGAAAACAATAAGCATATTGTTCTCCTTGTTTATCTATACTCACTGTACACAAGAAGGCCAGAACAGGTAAAACTGACCACTTGCCTGACTTCTCCCTCTACTAAGTAAATAAAAAATATCTCTTCCTTATACTTTTCCATTTCTTTAGTTCATTAAAGTTCATGTGAAAAGAGAAATGATAATTTCCACATTTTGGAGTGAATCCTCAGGTAAGAATTCTTCTAATTATACTGTAATTTCTCCCTAAATCTTTTTGTCATCACAACTGTATTAATATCTATGCTCCAGTTTGTTCTGAGGTTCCTCTCCCTTCAGAGATAAGATGATGCAAGAACTTGAAACAAAACCTCTCACTCCTTTGAGATACGAATCTAATCAAAAGGAAAAAAAATATTGATCCCTTTAAATGCTGCATGCAGACTATTTCTGTAGACAGAGAACAGCTAGACATTGTAAAGTGTAGTCTGAAATGCCTATCCCACAAAGATACTTACAATTGAAAAACATACATGAGCTGGAGCAAAACCTTTCACTTCCTAAATATTGTGGTTTAAGCTTTCTTCCTCACTAAAATACAAACTACATTTTATGAACAGATATCTAAAGGGGAAGCTAGAGTACCCCACAGGTAAACTGGAGCGTATCACAGTCATATACTTAAATATTTGCAAAAGCTGTCATATCTGCCATAAAATAAGTTCTCTTGAGGAAATTTTAAAAGGTGAGAATCACTTTTGAAAGACGTACAGGCATGACTGATTTACATCATTAATATATTTTAACTGTACAATTATAGGTATGTATTAGTCAACACACACGGAATTTTCATTTTAACAATAAAATATCCCTAAGGCAGTAGTAGAGTTCAGCAAGAAAGTTACAGAAAGCCCATTTTTCACTGGCTAAATTCATTTCCCAATGCAAGTCATCCATTTCTTGAAGTTAGAAAAGTAAAGACAAGTTTGTAAACTGAGCACAGCTTTACAGAAGATAAACAGTAGGACGACATTTAACTGCTGGAGTAATGGGTCCTGACCTTTCCACATCACGGCACACATAGGAAAAGATAATATTTGTGAGGCACACTGTAATTAGTTGAGGCTGAATGGAAGCTAGAAGGAATTCTATAAAGTAATGCCTCCTCAGACTTCACTGCCCTATGTTAAGAGCTATAGGGGTCAAAATCTCAGACCTATCCATCACACATTCGTGGCACACCTACTGTGTGCTGTGAAACTGGGAAACTCTGTGCGAGAGAAATGCTTCTGTTTACATACCATAGGGAAAATAGGTATGAAAAGGAATACTGAATCCCAGACTTCCCCATATGTACCATTTGATCCATATGATAACATTTCTGCCAACAGACCTCATATTGATAAAGAATTATAGTCTTGAAAAAGGCATGGGGAATAAAAAGCAAGTTCTAATTTGAATGTATTTTTTCCTATTACATATGTTTTATCAGAGACTTTTATATTTTGAGACTAAGGTCAAAATCCCTAAAAATTCAATGTAATTACCATAGCAACAATTTACCTATTTTATATAAATAAGACCTACCATCACTCTGTATCTTTATTAAAGTAGTTGTAAGTCAATGAAGCAAGATAGCACATAATACCATGAAATCATATATAATATTCATGTGCCTCTAATTCCTTTTCTTTTTAATATTAAAAATTCAATAGGTCTTCTGCCTTAGGAAGCAAAGAGTAACTGTGACCACATCTACCTTTTTGCCTGAAAAAAAGCAGAGCAAAGAAAAAAAAGTTTATCAAACAATGATTTTCAAGATAGAAGACATCAGTAATCCCAGAGAAATGGTAAACAAAGAAATAGTCCCTTTGCTCGCCTCAGCTTACTGCCTGGAAAGCATATTGTGGTCATAGTACAGGGAAGAAGAAACCATAGCACAGGGCAAGGACAGAGACCAGTGGTCTCCCTCAGTTGAGCACATGGAGCTAGAAGTCTGGGGAGACCAAGGTAGCTAGAATTCATTGGGTAGGATGCCAAAAAAGGGGGATCACCCTAGAAATCTGCACAGGGTCAGCACAGACACATGTGAGGAAATTAACACCCAGGAAAGAACCAAGTGAAAGTATCAAAGGAACAAATCTCCTAGTTAGTGTGGAAAACCTCATAATTCAGGAGACATGAGTAGAGGCCTCAGAACTGGGATAAAACTTCCCCTAAATAAACCACTACCCTGGCCCCACATAACAAAATATAAAAGCAAGACCCAAAAGGATCAAAATGTTTCCAAGTCCTTCAACTACATCTCACAACAGGGCCCAGACATATTTATAAGAATAATAATATCCAGCATCCAGGAAGGTGAAGTCCACAGTCTGGCATCTAGTTAAATTCCCAGCATGCAAAGCAGCAGAAAACTGTGATCCACAGAAGAAAAATCAAGAAAACATCAGCAGAATCGATAACTTGAACTTCATCAAAATTAAGAACTGCTCTTCATAAAACTGCCACAAGAATGGAAAATGATAGTCTGTGAAAAACATTTGAAAGTTGTCTATCTGATAAAGGACTTCTATCTAGAATATACAAACACTCAAAAAATACAAAACTTATCCAAATTTAAAATGGGAAAATTATTTAAACCCATATTATAAAGTCAATACCAAATCACAAACCACCCAAATGAAATGTTCAACATGATTAGTAATTAAGGAAATGTGAATTAAAACTCCAGTGAGATAACAGTATGCACCTGTTAGAATGACTAATTAAAAAGATTTGTCATACCAAGTATTAGTGAGAATTTGAAGAAAGTGGAACTCTCAAACACTGCAGAATGAAAAATGAAAAATGGTAAAACCACTTTGAAAACTATTTTGGCAATTTCTTAAAAAGTGAAGTGTACAAATGACATAAATCCAGCAATTCCACTGTAAGGTCTTTACTCAGGAATAATGAAAACATCAGACTTGTTCATGACTGTTTATAGCACCTCTATGTGTAACTGCCAAAAACTAGAAATAATCCAAATGCCCATTAAAAAAGGTAAATGGACAAATTCTGACATACACATATGTCCTGCTAATGGGTTTCAGCTCCAGACAAGTTCACTATGGGTTCAATGAGACCAAAGAATGACAATGGAATGTTCTTGGGATGAAAGGATTTATACTCAACTTTATTCCCACAGTGGCAGGTCAAGCGCTAGAATCCTGTCCACTCAGAGTGAGACTGAATGCAGCGAGCTGGTCTCTGCCTCTGGGCCTCTCCGCCTCCGCAGCTGCCTCAGTCTCTGTCCTTGACACTGCCACCACTCCAGCCTCTGCTCTGCTCTCCGGCAGCCTTGCTGCCGTGCCACCGCATCGCTCAGAGAACTGGGCGGAGCTCTTTATATAAGAAGTCAGTAACAACGTATTGCCCACATGTGTGTAGTGAGCAAGAAACCAGGGTCAGGTGAGAATCCTGGCCACAGGAACTTTCATTTCATCCACAATATATAATGAGACTCCACGTCCCCACAAAAAGGAGTTGGTTATTGTGCACAAAACAATGTGGATGGATCTCAAAATTATTATGTGAGAAAGCAGTAAAACCAACCAAAAAAAGACATTCTGTATGGTTCCAGTTACATAAAACTCTACAAATTCTAACTATAGAGACAGAACACAAATCAACAGTTGTCTGGAGATGGGCAGGAGCAGAGACAGATTGGAGAGGGTGATTACAAAGTGGCACAGGAAAACTTTTGGGGTATAACATTTCATTATCATGACTGTGCTGAGGGTTTCACAGGTGTATAAATATGACACAAACTACACTTTATATAAGTGTTTTTACTATATGTCAGTTAAATTCAAGTAGCTCTTTAAAACATTGCTAAACAATTAAGAAATGTTCATTGCAGAATTTTGATATTATGTTTTAGGAGTTGCATTAAAATGGCAACCTTAGTGTCTTCCATACCTTCAGTAATTCTTTATGAGGGTGATGAAGTGATGCATTTTGTTGATAAACTTCAGAGAAGAACAAGAAAATGGTCTGGATCAGCTCCTTCTTGGTTCCTTTTTCTCAGATTTGCTTCCCTGAGAAAGCGCTCATTCTGGTCTTTCCTCTGCTGTTCAGCAAGGGACCTGGGCTATTTTCAAAAAACACCTGTATTTAAAATACATGAATAACCCATATTATTTGCAATAAAATTTGCCTTCACTTATTTATTTAACAAATATTTTTGAGACCTTACTATAAACCAGAAATTGTTCCAAGCTCTGTGGATAAGAGTCAAAAAATGATCCTTGATTTTTGCCATCATGAATCTGACATCTAGTGCAAATGTGGTTGATTAAATTGGATCCAGTACTTCATTACTCCTTTTCCCCATTCCCTCATTTTGAAGAAAAAGAGCAGAAGTAATAATCTTGCATGCTGTCACTTCCTAGTACTTCCCACTGGAACCCTCCATTTGTGCTCTTGCAGAGGTGTTTGCCAGGGTTAGAACAGTTGTTCTTAAACTTCAGCATGAAATCAGTTCACCTGAAGGTGTGTTAACCACAGTTGATTACACCCAGACCTAGCATTCTTGATTCGGGTGACCTGGGGTAGAGCATGAGAATCTGCAGTTCTAACAGGTTCTCACGTGAAACTAAAGCTGCTGATGAGGCGACCACACCTTGAGAACCACTGTGTTAGAGGCAGGTCTGTAGGTGCTAACAGGAATTTAACAAAAAGCTGACTTACAGGAAAAAGATTTAGACTGCTACTACCACTGGCTTCATGATGACTGGAAGTGGTGAGAGTGGGCATCTGTGCCTTGCTCCTGATCTTAAAGCTTTCAGTTTTTCACTGTTGAGTATGACATTGGCTGTGGGTTTGTCATATATGGCCTTTATTATGTTGAGTAACTTTCCCTCCATCTAGTTTTTCTTATTGAGCTGTAATTGACATATAACATTATACCAGTTTCAGGTATACAACAGAATTCCATATTAATATATAGTGATATGATCATCACCTATGTCTAGTTAACAGCAATCACTGCATTTTTTATCTTATGATGAGAACTTTTAAGATTTACTCTTTGCAGCTTTCAAAAGTGCAATACATTATTAGCTATAGTCACCATGAAGTACATTACATACCTCTATAACTGACCTATTTTATATTAATTGTTGTACATTTTGACCCCCTTTACCAACTTTGCCCATCCCCAACTCCCTGCCTGTCAACTACCAATCTGTTCTTTGTATCTGAGTTAACTGTTTTGTAGTTTTAGATTCCACAATGAGATCATATGGCATTTTTCTTTCTCCGTATGACCTATTTCACTTAGCATAATGCCCTCAAGGCTATCCATGTTGTTGGAAAAGGCAAGATTTCCTTCCTTTCTTATGGCTGGATATATGTGTATACATACACACACATGTATATTTTCCATTCATCTGTTGATGTGACGGAAAAGTGAAGGTTCCTATGGCCAGTATTCTCACCTGACCCTGGTCCCTTGCTCACTACACACATGTGGGCAATACATTGTTACTGACTTTACATAAAGAGGTCTGCCCAGTGCTCTGGGCTGCACGGCTGCAGGAGAGCAGAGGCTGGAGTGGTGGCAGTGCCGAGGACAGAGACTGAGATGGCTGTGGGGGGCAGAGAGGCCCACAGGCAGAGACTGGCTTGCTGCATGCAGACTCGCTCTGAGTGGGTGGGATTCTGGTGATTGACCTGCCACCGTGGGAATAACATTGGGTATAAACCCTTTCACCCCAAAAACATTTCACTGTCATTTTTTCTGGTCTCACTGAATCCACAGTGAACTCATCTGGGGCTGAAACACATGACAAGACAGATAATTGAGTCACTTCCATGTCTTGGCTCTTGTAGCTATTGTTATAAGAACACTGGGATGCATGTATCTTTTCAAGTTAATGTTTTTGTTTTCCTTGGATAAATACCCAAAGTGGAATTGCTGGCTCATATGATAGTTCTATTTTTAATCTTTCAAGGAACCTCCATACTGTTTTCCACAGTGGTTGCACCAATTTACATTCCCACCAACAGGGTAAGAGGGTTACTTTTCCACCACATCCTTCACAGTCCTGACAATTGTTATATCTTATCTTTTTTTATGATAGCCAGTCTAACAGGTGTGAGGTGGCATCTCCCTGTGGTTTTGACTTGCATTTCCCTTATAGGTCATGTTGAACAGTCATGTTGATTAGTTATTTGAACACCTCTTCACATACCTGGTGGTTACCTGTATGTCTTCTTTGGAAACATTTCTTTCAGATCCTGTGTCCATTTTCTAAATTGATTATATATATATATATATGTGTGTGTGTGTGTGTGTATGTGTGTGTATTTTTTTTTTGCTATTGAGTTGTATGAATTCTTTATATATTTTGGATATTAACCTCTTATCAGGATATTAACCCCTTATCAGATATATTTCTGGCAAAGTCTCTTCAATAACACTGTTTTTCTTTTTTTTACTATTGTCTCAAGATACAGCTTCTATCCATTACCTAATTCAAAGCCATTTTATTTTAATTTCTGACATTTTGCATGACCTGTTTTAAAATTGATTACTATTATATTATTTTTTAAATCAATTTATATTTATTTCTGACAGCAGCAGCCTGCTTTCTAGCACCAAATTCTTTAGTAGTTTCCCAGGGCTGCCGTAAGAAATACCACAAATTAGGTGGCTTAAAACAACAGAAATCTGTACTCTTGCAGTCCTGGAGGCAAGCAGTTTGAAATCACGATGTCAGTAGAGCCATGGTCCTGCCGAAACTCTGGAGAGGATCAGTGCTTCCTCGCATCTGCCCAGCTTCCAGTGGTGGCCAGAGTCCTGGCTGTTCCTTAGCATGCAGCTGCATCACTATAATCTCTGTTTCGTCAATACATGTCATTCTCCCTGTGTGTCTCTGCATCCAAATTTCCCTGTACTAAGCTGTCAGTCATATTAAATTAGGGCCAATCCTAATGACCTCACGTTAACTTGACTATTTGCAAATATCCTATTTACAAATAAGATCACATTCCCAGGTAGCAGAGGTTATGACTTCAACAGATTTTTGGGGGGAAACAATTCAACCTGTAACAGACCAAGTCATCTCAGAACCTCAGGTGAATCCAGCACTCCAGCCACCTCACTAGGTTAGATAAATGAGTGATGTTGTAATCCATTTTTCTTTCCTTGTTTTTTTCAGCCTCAATAAGGATTTGTGGGTCCTATAAGTCTTCTTTCCTTACTAGAGATAAAATTCTCTTTTCCCCCTGGACTATTAAACATCCTTTTCATTCAACACAAAAGAATGACCATATCGGCTTTCTTCCTAGGATTTATATTTATATTTTGATTAGTCAGTATCTGTTTTTTCACTGAATTATATGGCACAAGAGAGAAAAGGGAAGCCCCTTTTGCATGTCTTGGGTACATTCTGAATAACTTGGGGGCAAATCTAAAGAAGTAGGGATCAGTCTTAGACTGGTTGTGATTTCTGAGTTGAGGTGAGGAGAATTAGGGATAAACTAGGAATCATGTATTATCTTGTGGTGAGGATAGCTTAGCAATTGTGTATGCCCAGTAATAGGTATAGAAAGGTGTGTATGGGACCAATTTTGGAAATAAGGCAGTCATCGCTGAAAGAAGGGGTTGTTTTATTATTCTTTAGCTGCAGTACAACCTGCCTTTGGGACAAATGATGTTTCCTATTAACTCTGCAGCTGGTTTTATCTGTGTCTGTCCTCCCAGACTGACTGACTGTAAGGCTGCTTTTCACTTTTCCAGTTCAAGTTGCATTTTCTCTCAGTCTGGAGAGTTCTTTACTTTCTCATGACTAAGATTCTACATAGTGTGGATTGTTGCCAAATATCCTTACTTACTATTGTCCAAAGATCATGGCAATTGTCAGTTTCTTCATAAATCATGCTGCTTTAAGGCTATGTTTTCTCAGAGGAGTGTTTTGGGTTTCTTGTCTCCTTAATCTCTTCTGCCTTTTGCTGTTGTCAGTTTTGGTTGGTTTGGGTAGAAGAATCAATTAAGAAATGCCGGACTCCCCCATGCTTTACTCAAGGGAAGAAATTATTTTAAGTCAGAACAAGGGTATGAAATGGAATCTTAATAAGTATTTATTCACCCCAGGGTGAGTTTGATAGGAATGCAACAATGATATGAGCAATTCGTCACTACAGTGAAAAAATAAACTGGACTGGAAAACCTAGTTATTTTGTTGATGTGCATATGTAATTTATGATTAACACTTAAGGTTATATTGATGAGGAAATACTCAGAAAGTTCTCAAATCCCTCCCCCTCTTGGCAGGTGTGGTGGAAAGCCAAGGAAACAGCGTTTCTGTTGAGGCTTCAGGAATCTGGAGGAATCACAAGGTGCTCGACTGCTTGGCATTAAAACAATGTAGCAATGTATTTCTGCCCTCCCCACCCTCCGCTCCCCTGACTGGGACTCAGTGGTAAGGAACAGCTTGTTGATATAGTCATGAAGCCCATTAGTTTATAATACGGTATCCAAGTAACCTTTACAGAAATGGATTAAAATATAACTAGCATCTTGAATACACCTATAGTGACCTAATAGCTCCCACTGCAACAGTTCCTGGGTGCTGACTCCCCTCTAGCTTTGTCATAAATGTGTAAAAGGCATGGCCCTGCTGTACTCGGGGCTCAGACCTTTGGAGATCACTCTCCTCTGAGCCCGCTGGTGTAAAATAAACCTCCACCCTCCAAGACCTCTGAGTACCGCTTGGTTCTTCTGTCAGTGATCCAGTCCAGGTTCTCTGATTTTCCGTAACAATGTTATATACAAATAACACCTGGTTGGAAAATAAGAAGTTGTTTTTACACAATCTGTGTTTGCCTACAAATAGGAAAATGAGTCTTATTCTGTATATTGCCTTGTCTAAGAAGATGCCCCTCACTAAAACTGAAATTTTAAACAAAAATTAACATAAAAAATTATCAATTATAGAGGAATTGCAAGGAGAGGGATACAGATTATTTTAGAATGTTTGTGGATTATGGAACTTGCCTTCATAAAGCACATTTCAGGACAAAGTGGTATAATACTTTAATCCTAATCCTGAAACATCAGTTTAATTGAAAGAAAAAGGTCTTTACAACTAAGTGAAAATGACATATGTTTAGAAAAAAACTGAATAATTTTAACAGAGGAAGATAAAATCCACATATCTTTTGTGGTTGCAAAACATTTCGCTCCTTTTATATTTGTGCAACTCATTTTCTGGTACAAACATAAAATATTTTCAAAACGTAATATGAACTTCTTTGACCTGACATGTTGTTTCTGGAAACTGCTATGGTTGTTACATATATTTGTCACAAAAGCAATTACTGTGAGTGCATTTTCAAGTAACAAATATAAAAAGGTACATAGCCACAACATGCTTTGAATGTTCATTCACATGAAATTAAAACAACAGTAGCAACAGACAAAACAATCCTGTCAATTAAATGAAGTTAAAGTCAGTCTGGGGAAGATGCTTAGTAAAGAAAATGGAAAAAAACATGTGGTCTTAAAAATAGAAGCCCATAGTGTGAAAAAAGTTGAGCTAAACATAGAAAAAGAAGGCATGAGCAATAAGAAGGTGGGTGAGGAAAGTTATGGAAAGCAGTTGCTTTTGTTCTGTACAATGTATTACCAAGACTCTTGCATACAAAGTACCAGATGTAGGATTTGTGTGCGATTGGATCACAGGTATGAACTTTTTCAAATAATGAGTTCTAAAATAATTTTGACAGGTGAATTTGCTTATATCAGCATAGAACCACTGGAATCCACTGCTACAATTAAAAAAAAATAAGAAATAAAGTATTTGAAGAATGTAGAGAATTCTGAGAATTTGTAAAGCCCTCGAACTTAGAAAATCTGATGGAATATAGTTTAAGTATCTTTTAAATAATTTTAGTTGTAAATATTATTTTCCAGTTTTAAACTATTTTAGTTATTTTGTTACAAATATTTAAAACAATCAAAGTTGAGGATTATAGAGGCAATAGGTGTCTATTGGAAGAAAATTAGGTCCTATTATATCATTTGAGGTTAACAAAACATGGCTACTTTAATTTTCTCCATGATAAAAAAATATTAAACCCCTATGCTTAAAACAACAAAATATTTTCATTTTTACAGCTTGTATTTGAATGCATTTGCAGGTCAGTTCAACAAGTGCTCAGTGAGAGGTCTGCCTTTCTTGAGCCTGCAAAATTGAGCACTAAAGCATATATGTGACTAGAAATTGCAAATGTCAGGTCACTTGGTGAAAGATGACATGTCTCAAAGCCTAATATTTTAACTGAAGCCTGGTACAATTTTACCTCCCATGGAATGAGAAACCAGAGGTTTTCTGAACTAAAAGTATATCAATAGAGGACAGTTAGTCTAAAGAAAATGATAATTATTTCAAATGATTAGTTTTTCTCCAAGCTGTTATTCTGTCTCCTTGTTACTGGATTTTTACCCTCAGTCTGCCAGGCTAGAACATCTAGGAGAGGTGGATGGATCTTGGAGAACTGTATTTGTCATATGTAAGGAGCATCTACAGGATTAATAAGGATGTTTACACTCATGGTTAGATGGTTGCTGCAAGTCAGATTGCTTGGAAATGGTCCACAGATGCGTGATAGAGCCTAAAGCATTTCTTAGGCAAACTCCACTTTAAAATTATTTTGTTCCTACAAATTGCTCTTCAGAAATTAGTTTCATCTTTAAAAATGTCAGATGAGCACCCTGATTTAGCCATAGGGTTAGGTAAGACTGAGAAACTGCTCACCACCTGTAAAAGGTAAAGTCTAAGGACAGTCGCAGGAATGGGTAACTTTATAGTGTTAGTGGTCTATATAATACACTGGTTTGGAGGGCTCTGGGCCCATTGATATTGGCTTACTTCCAGAATTTTGAATAGAAGCATATACAGTAATAAACTTTAGCTGTTAGGATAATGGCTTTTCTGAGTTCTGTGAATCTGTCTGGTGAATCACTGAACCTGAAGATAGAACTGAGAACCTTCTGAATGACAATGGAACTACTATCTATCAATAACTATCTTGGTGGATGTATCATGTGTACTTGAAAAGCACATTTTCTGAGCTGTTGAATGGAATGTTCTATAAATGTCCAATAGGTCAAGTCAGTGAATACTATTATTAGTTTTTTAATCCTTACGGTTTATCTGATTACTTCTCAATTATTGGGAGAAGACTGTTGATATCATAACTGTACTTGTGAATGTATCTATTTCTTTTTCCTATTTTGTCATTTTTTGCCTCATATATTTTGAAGTTCAGTTTGATGATATATCTTCCTGAAGAATTGACTCTTTGTCATTATAAAATTCTGCTATTATTCTTTGTCCTGAATTGTATCATCACAAGCATGTACTTGTAACATGTTTTTTCTGTACTTCTACTTTTAACCAGGTTTGTATATTTCATTGTGGCTCTTGTAAACATCCATGGTAGTCAAAGGGCTCTGTCTCGTTAAACATAGTCTGAGATAATTTGGGGGTTTTGTTCTGAGCTGACATCTAATTACAGATCTTTTGGTAGAGTGGTCAGCTTTTAGAAAAATGAACCACATGCCAAATTTTTCACTTAATCTGGTGAATAGCCCTGAGTGCAGCCATACCAAATAGCCAACCATCTTTTAATGCAGAACATTCTTGGTTTTTTTTTAAGCAGCCTGAGAAACAACACAAGATCTGATTCCATTTAAAAACAGGACTAAGAACTCACTCTCTACTCTCTGCCTTCCTACTGCCTTTGATCATTCCATGGCCCAGCATCAAACATTCTTCATCATTTCTCAGACAAGGAAGGGATGGCACAGGAAGATTAACTGATGAAACTGACGTAACATGTCAGACTCCAGTGTGAGCATTGGGCTCCTAGCTCTCTGTCCATGGCACTTTCCTCCAAGTCTATTATCTTTCTTGTGTATCCACCTGAAAAGGGTTTAGAGTCCTTTTATTAAAGCATCCTATTTTCCCTCCCCAAACCCTGAAACACAGAAAAAAATGCAGCCACATTTACTATTATTATTCTTATCAAGCAGGAAAAGTTAATTTCCCACTCCAGACATCATAATCACTCTTGGTAAAAAACAGATCTCCATGCTTGTCTCTGATCACAACTTGATGAGGATTGTATGCAAGAAATTTGACTTTCAATATTTTTTAATGGTTTAACATAAGAAAGTCCCCATCCCAAAGTTCTTATCTCAGACAGACGGGTGTATGTGTGTGTGCGTGTGTGTATGTATGTGTATATGAGTCAATTATTTTCTAATAAATTGGTGATTGGATGAGACTATAATCCTAGAATGATACCCAAGATACTTTTTATCATCAGTGTTGAACAGGAGGCACTCTGTTTTTGTTGGAGAAACATTAATAATACATAGTTTCCACACTCAAAGAGCTTAAAGTTCAATACTGATACTGGAGCTAAGCAACTATATAAATAAGCATAATCCAAAGCAGAGATAAGGTCGTTCATAGATAAGTGTAAACAAGGAAACAATGCCAGGAGCATGGGGAATGGCTCCATGAAGAACCTTCACTGGAAGCTTTCATCAACATGTTAATTTAGAAGATACAGAAGGAAGATGACTATTATCCCCCTTTATAAATGCTCTGAGCACCTGTTTGCTTCATTCACATTCATCCGGCAGCAGAATCATTTTTCTGACTCAAATGATCAAAATCAAATGTAGAAGAAAAAATACTTCTTTAGCACACTACCCTCTATTTCTAACCAGCTGAGTTAACTCATTTTTAAAATATCCTATGGTCACTGCATCCCCTGGTGTAGAAGCAGATATTTCTATAATGATCCTAAGTCAGTTTTCAAGTCCATTAAAATTGTAGCATTTGTCATATATCAAAATAATTTTAGAAGTTTCCGTTGGTAAATGACACAGGAACCAAACAGGAATCCATAAAGAAAATATGAAAGCCTATTTCCTAGGTGCTCTATGACTCAGAAAAAACAGATCTAAATAAACCATTTTGGAAGACATATTATAGAGAATAAAGAATAGCCGGTGTGGGAAGGAATCCAATAGTGGGCAAATTGGCATATGACCGTTTTCACCCCTTTTTTTCCTTTTAATTTAGTACTTTATTTGGAACTCCTTATTCCGGTTTGTAATAAGAACTTGCTGTGGCTGGTTCATTCCTCACTATGTGTGGGTGATTATGGGGGAGGATGGCTGTCCGTCAAAAGCAGATGATGCCCACAGAATGTCTGAAAATATAAAACTGCTTATTGCAAAGTGATTGCTTGGGTTTATCTGCCAGACACAGACTGCCTGGTCGATAGACACTCCAATTTGAGTGAGACAGTTGTGTTGACATGTAGTATGGAAAACAACTCTAATTCTTAGTTAGCTGCATTAACTGAATTTTCTTAATTCTTCCAAGTAATACTTGAAAATCACTGATTATATAATGTTGTTTGTAGTCAACAACATACCATTATTAACAAAGCACTTATCTACTTTGTAACTGTTTTTAAGTATCATAAAATTGCATCTGTTCTTAATTGTGATATTTTAAAATTTGAAGATGTTAATACTTCCTTTCATTAGTCACTTACGCATACAGAGGTTGTTTACACTTATTTTTTTGAAATCTAGCCATAATAGAGTAGCAATATTATATCGGATAAAATTATATCTGGTGAATTTACATCTACCCACAAAAATTCTGAAATAATCAATGAAAAGTAAATTTTACACTTGTACAGGAAGATGAATGAAATGTAATAAATCTAAGCTCCATGCAGAATTTATAGGACAAAAATTATTGTGATTCAAATAGTACCTGAAATTAATGGACAAATATAAAATAGGAGCAACCACTCTCCCCATATCCCTGTTAAAAACAGTTTTTGGAAAGATTAAAAAATACAATGAATAGCTGAAAATAATTTTAAGTGTGAATTGCCACAATCTATACCAAACTTTTTATTCTGCTTTCTTTTTATAAGTTTTATATCTTTGTTAAGAAAAAGAATTCAGTGTTTTAGGGAAATTCTCATAGGCTTATGTTTGATGTTTTTTTTTTGTTTGTTTTTTGTTTTTTGTTTTTGGGAACACAAGCAATTAAAGTCTAATTAATGCACAGCAGCTATCTGTGCCAATATCCCCTTGATGGGATGGATTTTGAATACTTGAATTCTCTCTTCATCTACTATTCTCCTCAAGTGACTAAGTTTATTAGTGGAGGTTGGTGGATGTTTCTGTATTATTCATGCATTAAACACCTTGAATGTTCAACTGCTGAAGCATCATAGAACTCAAGGAAGAAATCTATTATAAGCAGGAGATACAGGACAGCTACAGTAAGAGAAGTATATGCACTGGGAGAGATCAAAGCTCACAGACACAGGCCTCTCTGTCCTCTCACACCTGAGTCTTCCAAGACATACTCTGTGTCCTCTAGTATAGAAGCACCACCTGTATGTGTGTAAAGCACCTTGATATTAAGAAGTCCAAAATCTCATCATGGGCGGCTGAAGGGCTCATAGTGAGCTGGTCATGTAGGCATATTCTAGGCACATTCCAGCTATGTGACCATCTGTGATGTGTTTTACAATGTCAACACCTGTGGGTAAAACTGCAATATTTCCAGAATCTCTTGCCTGGCCTTAGTGCATTTCCATATAAATAGGTGTTTCCAAGGTGTGGAGAGAAGTAGCCCATCTCTATATCAATAGGTGACTACAAAGGGGGTGGAGAGAAAATGTGCACTTGGACTGGAGAGGTGTTTGGGGGTTTTTTTTGAACCTGGATTATGAGAGACATGGGTGAGTAGAAGCAGTTGACTGCTTGTAAGCAATAAACAAATTACTGCCACTTTATTTCTCCCTTTGACTGATTTCAGCTTCAAAGGTTATTTGCCCTAGGCTAGGAACATATTTTCCCTCCAAAGTTACAACATCCAATTCTTTAATTCTCCAACACCAGTTGGATGTCCAACAATTCAACTCAATTCTGACACTAATTATTCAGAGTTAGCATGGACCCCAAAGGTTAAGGGCACAGTCCCAGGACACTGTACTGAGACACCAGCTGCAAATGGGATGCCCAAGTTACCTACACATCTGCCTGGCTGATTATAAATTTGGAGGTTCCCATGATCCCCTCCATTCAGGTTAGATAATTTGCTAAAACAATTCACAGAACTCAGGAAAGTGCTATATTTATTATTATAGGTTTGTTATAAAAAACACAACTCAGGAACAGCCAAGTGGAAGAGATTCATAGAGCAAGGTAGGGGGCAGGGGTGTACAGAGCTATCTTGCCCTCTTCAGGCACGCCACCCTCTCAGCATGTTGATGTGCTCACCAACCTGGACACACTCCAGATCTTACTTTTTAAAGAGTTTTTATAATCCAAATCTCCAGTGCATCTCTTTCTGAATGGGGACAGCTGAAAGCTCAACACTCTGATCACATAGTGGGTTCCTCTGGTGACCAGCTCCATCCTGAAAGTATCTAGGGGCCCCTCAGCCAAGAGAGTCAACTCACTGGTGTGTGAATGACACTCTTATTATTCAGGAAATTCCAAGGGTTAGCAAATATGTAATAACACTCCATCCTTGACCCTTGAAGCCCCTCATACTTCATGGAAATAAGTTACAAATCAAAATCCAGTTATGATAACCAAACAACACTGATAGGCTGGCATCTCTTGTCCCTGAAACAACTCACAAACCATGATTATAAAACATTATTTATCTCTAGTTAACTCATTTTATAACACAAACATCACGATCAGGCTTCAGGTAACTTTGGAGATAAAAATGTGAACAATTCAGATGGGCTGAGATTAACCCATACCATGTAGGATCTCTAACAAGAAGGCTCTCAACAAAGGCTCATTCATTCAAAATACATAGATTGTCCTTAGCTAATGTTAAAAATATTCCTCTATCATAAGGTAGAAATTTTATTCAACATATAAAAGCTAAAAATACAATACTCAGTCCATGCCTGGGACAAAGAACAGTATAGTTAGAATGCATATTTTGCCTACCACATCACCTGGTAGTGTGGATGAGAACCAGGGTACCCACCAAGGTGAGAGCTAGCAAAGAATGCTGTGTTTCATTTCCCACTCAGTTGAACAGAAACGTGCCCACAAATGATTGTGGTGCAAGTACAAATGAACTGAAGCACCAAGAATAGCTACTTATGTGTGTATTACCAACAACTACCAAAGGGACAATATTAAGCTATTTATTTTAATATGAGAAACTTTTACAAACCATCTAAACCTTATCAGAACTAGATGCTATTATAGCTGTGAAGCATTTATTGGTTGTGGGCTAAGAGTAAGCTTTGTTTCATATAAAAGACATTATTTTAAGCATAATAAGGGTCAGTGTAAATTATTTGCAGAAGACCAGGAGAGATTCTCTACTGAAAATACCACCATTGGTCTGGCTAAAATTTCTACCATAACACTCCTCTTCCTCCTTTCCTGTTAATATTAAATACGGCTCTTAAATTTCAAACATTACCTAAGAGAGGTACTCTATTAAGCCAAGTAAGTGATTAACACCTTAAAGTACTTCAATGCATCTTTACAGAGAGGATGAGAATGCTGGCTCGATCAATTCAAGTACAGAAGATAAAAGAGGTTAACAACATAAGACTGCAAAGCCAAATGCTCTTCATGACAGGAGAGCTAGAAGTAACAGAAAGTGGCGGCAGGAGTGGTGGGGGGGTGGGGATGGGGGTGTTAGACATTATCTACTTTTTTTGATCAAAGACATATTGGATATTTGAAAAACATCATCCTATCTCAACCTGAAAATGAACAAATATAATGGAATAGTACAAGCCAAGTTGAATTGTTGGTTGACTACTCATATATTCATATATCTGTGTAAGGGACACTGTTGGTTGCCTCCAACCCGCCCCGCCCCATATACCCCTGCTCCTTCTCCCCTTCCCTACAGAACTGTGATTTTTGTTCACCTAGCCACTCTCATCGTGACATCTGGGAAGTCTTGAGTGATCTGCGACTCCAAGGACTGAGTCCTAAATTTTATAAACCAGTCTTAGTAATTACATCAGCCTTGACAACTGGCCTAGGCTTAGATGTGTGATGAAGTTCTTGAGAGCTATGAATGCTGAGGGGTCCTGGGAAAGGAATTCTCCCAGAAAGCAAGATGGTCTCTTTCCTTTGCCACTGTGCATCTAGGTATGTCACCTGCCAAGTGCCGCAGCCAGGTGTCTGGCATGCAAACAGAGGCAGCAGGACCTTCCCGAAGAGAGGTGACTATTCACTGTGCCATCATCTTAAACAATCTTAGAGCAGCTCTGACTGTCTTCTTTGTTATGTGGGAGAATAAATTCCTTTACTGTTTAAGTCACTTAGAGTTGATTTTTCTGTTACTTGCAGCCAATGAATTCTGTTATCAGATCCCATGTATACTTTTCAGGTCTTCTCTTGATAGAACTTATAGAAGCTTTGACATATTTACCTTCTTTTTTTCTTCTTGAAATCTGTGGCTTCTCTGAAACTTAAGAGCTTCCAAATTTATTTTCTCCTACATTACTAGACACACTTCTAGATTTCCTTTTGTGTAATCCCTAACATTTGGAGTTTCTCAGGGCTTAGACCCTGGCCCTCTTTTTTTTTTCCTATACTTTCTCTAGAGTTGATTTTATTTTCCCTTGGCTTTTAATACCATCTGTACCTTGTTTCCCCCCACATGTATATGTCTGTTACAGGTGTGACCTCTAAATCCCAGGTACATAGTTTTAGTTTCCTCATTGGAATATCCATGCTGATATTCCACAGGTCTTAAACTGAAAAAGTCCAAGATTCAGTCATTAATGCTTCCAAATGGTCTGTACCTCCTTTACAGACCCCCAAACTGGCTTAAGTAGTTACAATTATTAGTCAGTCAACTCAGAAACCTAGGAGTCCTTCTTCACCCATGTTCCACATCCAACCTACCATCAATAATATGTCTTGAATCCATCTACCTCTATCCGTCTCTCTCTATCACCATTACTGCCTCTTTGGTTGGGGTCAGCAATACCTTTAGCCAACTCAGTACAACAGCCTCCTAACTGATCTCCCTACTTTTGGACCCTATGATCCATCTTCTGTGCAGCAGTCAGGGTGTGCTTTTTTTTTAATTGGAGTATCATTGATATACAATGTTATATTGGTTTCAAATATACAGCACAGTGGTTTAACAGTTACCCATATTATTAAATCTTCATTCCCACTAGTGCAGTTACTATCTGTCAACACAGGAAGATGTTACAGATTCATTAACTATACTCTCCATGTTGTACTACTATCCCAAAAACCAACTTATGTTATGATTGAGAATTTTTGTGCCCCTTTATCCCCCTCCCCCTCCCAACCCACCCATCTCCATGGAATGATTTCATTTTAACTTTATAGCACTTACCAACACATCTATACAAATATACACACATGTATACATAATATGTATGCATATGTATAAATATATATGCTCACACATGTTGATATATTTAATATTATAATTCCCTCTAGAGAGTAAACTCCAAGATGACAGGCCAATGCCTGTTTTGTCCACCTAGCACCTACCACTGAACTTGGAGTCCAGTTTTGAAAAAGTTCTAAGCAAGTGAGTGGGGATGATATACAGGAAAACAGACAGGTTTATCCAGCTAGAGCTAGGCTTGCAGTATCTGGATACTAAAATGCTGTTAGTAAAAAGGGCTGCCCTATGTTAATGCCAAGGCAGAGACACACAGCTTTTATGTTGTTTCCATACTACCTTATTGATATGAATATCTCTTAGTCTTTGGTTGTGGTAAGACATAGAATTCAGTTAGATATCCCCAAACAGAACTAATAATATGTATGTCATATGAAAATTTCTTATTTTTGCAGCTACCATAATTAAGTACATTAGTATTAAATATTGATTTGCTATAAATTTAATAAAATGATAAATTCCTATAGATAATTTGAATAACACTGCTGGGAAGAAACAATATACTGGAATATTTTGACACAGCCTATCGAGCTAAATTTGAAACCCAGTTCTGACAGTTACTAGATTTGGGAAAAGGTTATCTATCCTTTTGTGCTAGTTTCCTCATTTATAAAAATAGGGCTGCTTTCCCTTCTGGCAGGGCTTTTTATGGAATTTATAAAAGAATGTACATGATCATAAATGTCTCAGGTCTTGGTACACTATCAGGAGCTACAATGATGCAAATGATCAAAAGAGCTAGTGATGTAATCTTATTGTGTTTTGTAATCTAATTTGTTAATGAAGAAGGCAAGGCATGCAAAAAAAAAATGTTTTCAAAAGAGACAGAGCTAGATATATTGACTGAAGAGTCATTTGTGTGGACATGAAATGTGGGCTGAGAGGGTCAATAAGATCTATTGAAAAGCCAAGAGAACAAAATGTGGAATTCTAGTGGTTAGTGACTTATTATCAAATATGATTCTATCGATCCATTTATTGAATAAATCATTTCTCCACTCACTTATAAAAAGCTGTGAATCTATAAAAAGTGCGCCCAAGTTTATATATTATATTGTTACTTTTTTTATACTGCAATGTCCATGAAACACTATTTTGCTTCCATTTCTACATTCTAATGGGCCATTCAGATGCTAAGTCATGCTCAAATCGATGGCAAGTTGCTTTACTACCAAAGCATAATGCTATCGCTCATCTATGCATAAACAAGGATTAAAATGCCCTGGAAAGTTGAGTTTAAAAGATCAGGATGGAACAGCAAAGATTTTGTTTTATACTGAAGAGCCACGTGACCTCATCTATTTCGCTTGTTTAAATGCTTGTTCTATCTTTGGAACCACACATTGATGATTTAGCCCTGGCCATTTCTGGTTATTCCTTTTAAAATGGCATAAAATTCTCCATAGAGGGAATGCCATCTATAATACTTATGCAAAAGGCAGTATTAGAGTTTAAACACACACATTCATTTTCCTATCCATACTTCCCTGCACCATTCATGAGTCACACTGATATTTGTCACATGGGAGGGAGAAAACAGAAAAACAAGCCAAATACTTTTCCCTTCTTTTCCCACTCTCAGTTCAACAAGGGAACCCTCAGCTCCAAATCTCAAACTTCATTCCAAATCTTCATCATTTTCCAAATCCTGTATCAACCATGCTCATAGTAAGCTCTCACCACTCTCATTTTCTATAAAATCACCCTCTATAATAATACTTTCTAGAAAAATAATTCTTGAAATCCTATCCTTTTGGTTGGTTTGTTTGCTTCTCTATACATAGATTTGTAGCCTTGAAAAACAAATATTATTTTGATAGCCTTAGAAAACCTATTCAACCTAAAGGAATATGAACCTTGATTTCTTTTTCCTATGTCTGCTATAATACATTTCATCTTTGGGAATATTTTCTATAAAAGCCTATATATAAAATTTTAATTTTTCAAAATTTAAAAAGCATAAATTGAAAATTTGCTTCCCTCAAAAATGATCCATATGATTAGTTTTTACATTTATATAATGGAAAAATGCAAATATATATACAAGAAGAAAAAAATATGGAAAGTAAAATATGCTTAATGGTATCTAGCCTAATACTTTTGGGTGAATTTTATCATGGTGGGATCAAGTCCATATTCTGAGTATTCAACAACTAATTAATTACACATACAACATCAACTACTATGCTGCTTAGATCAGCTACTATAAACTATAAACATTTATTGCTTCTGTTAACCTATATAGCACACTTTTGATGTTTTCCCCTTGTTAAACAGAACTTTAATCCTGAAGTAATCTTTAATCCTCTCTCTGATTCTGTCTCTCTCTCTCTCCCCTCATTTCTCTTCAGATTAAGCATATTATTCAAACTGAGATTTCTTTTGGGGGGCTGCTGAATAGCAGGGTATTAGAGAGACACAGCAAGAAGAAAAAAGCCACAAAAATGATAATAATAATTTTAGGTGCAAAGTTATGTAAGACTGATGCCTCTCCCATTTTCAGAAAGTCACATAATCCTTCTTTACGCAGATCACGTTCAAAACTCAATTGCATGTAAGTAGGAGTTAGCCACAGCTCACCAAACACTTCATCGCATCATCTGATTGCGTTTAAATTGCTTTTAGGTAATTTAAGGAACAGATAATGTGCAGGATGTCTGGAAATAACACTTTCCCACAACAACAGTCAAGTTTTTCCCTGTTCATCTGTTTTTGAAGTTAAGTCCTTTTCATCCCCAGGGTGAAATTTTTAACAAAGGCTGATTTGCTGTTAAAGACTGACTGCACAATACTACATAATCCCACCATACACCCATGCCTGGAATAAGGCCTGAATGCTAATCTCAACTCCACCCTAAGAGCTTGTTAGGGCAGTACACGTGTAAATTTCAGATACCAAAATTAGTTTCATAGTCTTCCTCCTCTGGTCCTTTAAATTATTCTTTAAAAAGTGTGAAATCATTACTATTTTTTATGTTTTCACACTCAGAGTTAGATGATTTCAGTAAAGCAAAATGGGAAATGTATTAGGAATATTCCAATTCCTTCTACCCCAACAGGATAAAAGGTGTCTATTAAATTATCAGCAGTAACATTCTTAGAGAACGATTAAGTGGAATTTGTCTTTGCTGCTTCACAAAACACCCTTTAGTCAACTGTGATACCACTTGGCACAAGACACTGTTTCTCAATGCATTTTGTAAGATTTGAAATCAGAACAAACTTAATGGATTCTACAAGTAAAATAGGCATGATGCGGTCAAATAAATTTAGGACATACCAGGAAAGCTGAGTTGAGTAAAAGTAAACAGGTTTTCTTACAAGATTTCTCAAAGCTTTTGGTACATTATTTTGAATTATGAGCCCCCAAAATGAGGGGGTACATACACAGTTTCTCAAAGCAAGGGGAGGAAGAAGTGCACAGGCTGCAGAACGAGGCAAACTTGGGCACAGACCCATGCGTACCTTATTGTCACTCTACATTTTTAGGCATGACAATCTTTCTGTGCCTTAATTTCCTCATCTTCCATTTGATGCAATGGATAAGAGACAGTCTCTAAAGAGAGAGAGGGACAGAGAGATATCCTAATGCTCCCAGGGTTGTCACTTAGTCACTTCAGTTCTTAGGTAAGTTACTAGAAGCTCTTCACATCTTGATGTTTCTTTTTGAAACATAAATATCGACTCTTGGATTTATTCAAAAGATTAAAGTCCTTAATAGTTTTAAAGGCCCTAAAGGAACAGTTGCTTAGGTAGTAAATGTGATTTTCTCTCTCTTCATTCCCTTCTATCACCCAAGAATTCAGAATCTCTGTGCTGCCCACTGGTTGCCTTGTTCTTTCCTGTTTTGCTTTTTTCTTTTGCCTGAAACAAGATCACAACCTGTATTTTTTACCTCCCCATTCAATTTGCATGCTATTTACTGAATTGTCTATGTTATCTTGTCACAATTAGTATTTAGGTATACTAAATCCTATCAGTATGTTATGAACTCTGAATATCCATCCATTACAAATTCATAGTTCATTAAGGAGACCTAAAGACCAGCAACGATGTAAGAAAATGCACACTAGCCAGCAAAGTGGTGCCTCCAGCAAACTACCAACTGTGCTTTAGTCAGCTGTGTGAGACTAACCTTGCCCTTGGTTGCTCTTCTGATTTTGTGCTTCTCTTTGAGAGTAGATGACTTACATATTGCAGTTGAAGTCAGGCAGGAAAAGAATGGAAAGAGAATAAGGCATGTGGGTACTGTTTGGCTCCACAACTTCATGCTTCAGTTCTTACCTCTGTCAAAAAGAAAAGTTAAACCAAAGCTTTTCCTAGGCAGGAAATGTAATCAACACCCACATACAGTATATGGAGTGAAAAGAGAGGACTCTTTTGATTATTTTACACACACACACAGAGGCATATTTTTAAGAAAGTATATGAAAAAACCACATTGCAAGTATTTTAAGTCTGTTGAAGTCTAGCATCCACATTATTTAACCTACTTTTTACTCCTGTCATCAGTGTCCTTTTTCCTAAATCAGATATACACTTCAGCTCTTACTGTTCTTGGCCTCTACAACTCTTGACAGCTGGTCACTGATAGCTGCATTGTGACACTTTCTCTCCTTTGGCATGAATGGCATGGTACTGTCCTAATTTACTTTTATCACTAAGTCATTCCTTTTAGTCCATACTAAATTCTCATGTACTGACTGCCTATTCTTTGAATCTCTACCTTTGGTTATTTCTATGCAAGCTGCACACTCACTAGCCCATTTTGCCTATACCCAGACATTCAACCACTACTGATAGATTCCCTAATTCATCAAATATTGTTTCAGTTCTTATATATATTACAAATCTCATGATAGACAGAGGCAGTATTGAAAGAGACACAGTCCCTGAAATCATATCACAGACACAAACACTTACAATTGTGGTAAATACCATTAAATATATGAATACAGTGCTGTCAAAAATAATTAGATTGGAATGGAATGAGAAGTTACTTTACAGACATTAGAGGGGCTAATGGAGAAAAAATGGAGGGAAGTCCTAGGATTTCATACATCAAGAATTATGAGTCATAAAACAAGTCTTAAAAATTTCATATATATGAAATAACATAGAACATGTTCTCTTACTATAGTGTAATTCAACTACAAATCAATATTAGTAAGTAATGGAAAATATATGTTAAGTAAGTAGTTCACTACGAAATAATTCATTAGTGAAAGAAAAAACTAAATGGAAATTACAAAATATTTTGAACGGAGTGATATTAAAAATATGTCAACGAAATTTGTAATATACAGTTAAGTTAGCCTTCCAGGAAAAAATATATCATTGTCATAACTTAAAGAGGACATGTGAAAAATCCACAATCTATCTAAACCTAAGTTAGAATTGGGGTGTTTATTAAGATCTCTAGATAGAAAATCAGCCTAAATAATAATTAAATGTCTCTATCTCATGAAAAAACTCAGAAAACAAAACCTTAAAAATAATACCACTCATAATAGCATCAAAACATAATATGCTGAGAATAGTTCTGACAAAAGATAAGCAAAAACCTTGCAACCAGGAAAACATAAAACTTTATTGGGAGAAATTAAAGAATATCTTAATAAAGGTGTATGTGTCAGGGGAATACCATCTTCATGGATTGAAGATTTCCAAGTTGACACATGGATTAAATATTATCCCAGTCAACTCATAACAAGCGTTTTTGTGGAAATTAGCAAACTGATTCTAAAATTAATATAGATATACAAAAGGCCAAAAATTATCTACAACAAAGTAGAAACAGTAATTCAGACAGTATGTATTGGTGCAAAGAGAGACAGACCAATGGAACTGAATAGTACAGAACTACAGCCACATAGAAATGGATCCTTGACTTTTAAAATTAGCACTGTAGAGCAGGGTTAAAAGAAACCTCTTTTCTAGAAATGGTGCATGGTTAAATAAACAAACACACAAAAGTATAAAACACACTTTACAACATAAATCCCAAGTGGATGCTACATATGTAAAAGGTAAGAGACAAAAATTCTAGAACAAAGATAAATATGACTTTGTGGCAGGGGAATTAAACACAAAAAAATGCTCTAGATAGAAAGAGTGCATTAGTCTGAATAGTATACATTGGATAGGAAAGAACTTCCTTCTTTTGTTCTTCCAAATCCCTCTGCCTTATTTAGCTTGAGATCTTTGCAGCTTGGTTCATGGTTCTAGCCTTGCCCATTGGGCAGTATATACTGATCCAGATGATAAGCCAGTGAACTATGTCAAAAGCACCCTCAATATTACATTTGACAAAAAGTTTCGTACTTTTCACACAGCTTGTTGCCCCATAAAGGGGTTAACAGCACAATTAAAAAAAAATAAATTAAGAAGTATTTATAGGAAAAACCCTAAAAAATAAATAAAAAGGAAAGTCATGATAAATTAGACTAGACTCATACTAAAAACTTCTTTTATTGAAGGACACAAAAAGAATGAAAAGGCAAGCCTAAAATGGGAGATTATACTTGGAATACATATAACTGACACAGGGTCTCATATTAAGGAAATAACAAAGACCTTTTTTTAATTAAAAAAGAAAAGGCCAGGCAATTCATTAAGTGGGCAACAAAACTTTCATGAAAGAAGAGAGCCAAATGACCAATAAACAATGATATTGATCAAGGAAATACAAATTAAAACCTCATTAGGGTACCATACCATTACATAGTCTACCAGCATGGTTAAATTGTGAATACACATCTGCCAAAATATATAAAAAGGCAAAGATATTGAACAGCTAGAACCTCATACACTGTTGAAGAAGTATAAACCTAAATGGGTATGATCACTTTAAAAATGGTCTGACCATGATATGCTGAATTTGAACATGATCCAACGGGTTCCACTCCTACATTTGTAACAAACAGAAATAGTTTGACTTGACCTAGAAGATATGTATGATAATGTTAATAGCAGCAGTATCCATCATAGCTCCAGACTAGAAAAATGCTAATGTTTTCCAGCAATTGAAAGATTAAATAAATTATGGTATATCATCAAATACCACTATACAATGGAGTATGATACAGGAATAAAATTAATGAACAACAGCTACCACAACCAGTTGGGTGTATCTCACAAGAAAAGTTTTAGTGAAAAAAAATCACACAAAAATGCACACTCAATTCAATTTGTACAGAGTTTAAAAATTTTATAGTGTTTGAAGTCAAAATGGTGACTACTTTTGGGGAAGAGAGCAAGGTTATGAATAGAGAAAAAGAGGCTTCTGATATGCATGTGGTAGTTCATTTCTTCACCAATGTAGAGTTCACTTTGAAGTAACTTATGGAGTTGTAATCTTATATGCACTTTTCTGCATATCTTTATACAGCAATAACAAAAATATCTTACCTAGAAATGTCAATACTATGTTTTTTCAGTGTAAAATCTGCCACTGCCTTCAAGATTCAGTCAAGAATTCACAAGGCCCTTCAAATTGCCTTGTCTCATTATCCGCCTTTGCTTTAGAGATATCCTGTCTTCTACCCACACAGAAGTGCTTGCAGTGCTAAGAACACTCTCTTTTTGTGACTGCCTTTAGCATGCTGTTGAAAATCTATAAAATGGGCTTTCCTAGTCTACTTAGCTAATTCCATTTGCCCTTGAAGTGCCACTTCCTCCAGGAATGGGTTAAACTTGATAAATGAACCCCCAGGGTAGGTTAAATTTCCTTCATTTGCATTCTGTTAAGACCTTGTTACACTGCATAAGGGCTTTTAAAGCTATTGTAATTATCAGTCTATATGATTATCTTTCCCTGGAAATTGAGGGCTCTTACTCAATTCCATGTCTCCAGTGCCAAGCACAATGCTTGGCACATTCTAAGCCCTTGATAAATATTGTTGAATTAAATTGCCTGTCGATTGGTTGAGAAACAGCCTCAGTTGTAAATGGACAATACAGTCAGCTTGTTTATGCATATGTATCAGCTGTGTTGTACTTGGAAAGAAAGAGCTGCAAAAGGGAACTTAAAAATTATAATGGAACCAAACACCAAATTTACACTCTACAATGATTGAAAATTAGAGCATCTTTTTCTAGTTCATTCAAATCACTTTCTAGTCACTCTTCTGTCAGTTGACTCTAAATGGATTTTAATGAAATAAGTTTTTTTGTTTGGGGGCATTAGAGCATGTCTTACTCCTCAATATGGACAATGTGAAATTTGAAAATCTGAAATGCAAATTTGTTCTGTGTCTTTGCTGAACTCTTTCAGAAATTGAATCACAAAAAAATGTGGCCCAAATCTGCACATTTCTTATCAAGGTCTTAATTTCTTAATCATTTTGGTCAGAGCGGTTTTTACATAGCTATCTATTCCTAATAAACATTACTGAATGAATTTAGAGGCTCTTATGTTTATCTCTGTCAAAGTAAAGTTTCCAAAATGCTATTTCCATATTTACAGAAAGGCAGATTAAAAAGAAAACCAGCAACAAAATCCATTACTACAAGTGACATGATGAGAGCTATCCCCATAAACCTATGGCAGTGACATTGCCATGGACTTCACTGAGCCTATCAGGGAACAAAAATCCCCAACAGTATCTCTGTGGCCCAATATAAGCATCTTTGATGAAAATGAGACAGGGACCATAGGCTTAGACAGAATAGGGTGAGGGCCTCTGGAAAAAGCAAGGCAGGATATTTGCAGTCAGAGCAATGTAACTACATGCAAGGAAACCCCCTACCAAAACTCTGTGTTAAACATTAAGCTCTAGGGTCATTCTTCAGTGAGATCAGTTAATGTTCCCCAGATGAAGAAGAGTAGCACATGTTTTTATTATGCTAACCATTTATAATCATGTGTAAGATTCACTTTAGCATGCTAAAAGGCCCAGGCCTATGTGCTGTCTTTCCTCTTTCAGATCTGATGGGGTGGTTTTGCAAACTGGCAACTAATTTAGCATGCAGACCCAGCTGTAAACAACATAGTAAAAGGCAGGAAGGATTCTACCTTAAAGATAAGATTGCATTTTAACACCCAGGGAGTTTAAGAAACAAGATTTTTAACTTACTCTTTAGCAAACAGACAATACCTCTGCCCACCTTGGGGGCTGGGCAGGCTGCCTTTTGATATGCTCCTAGACCAAGATGCTGGTATCCCAGAGAGAAATCAAGGCAGGCAATTCCTTATGTTAAGTTACTTGTAAATATTCTAGGACCGCTTAATAAGTCCACACCCCTAAGCTTTTATCATGTTCTCGAAAAATCCTCATCTGCCTATAAAACCCCCTAGACAACACACCACCCCGGGACTCTCTTGTCTTCTCCTGGCGTGAGCCAGGAGCTTTGTCTTCTCACCTTATTTCTAAATAAAAGCCTGTGCCTTGCTCTCCTACCTTGAGTGTTTGTGAAGCTCATTCTTCGGCTTCGTGAAGAAGAACACCAGCATGAAAAATACATTTAACAGAACTCAAACATCTTTAAATATCATGCAAAGACAAACACATGAAGCCTTTCTCAGCAGCATCCTGTAGCAGGTAAACAGATAAAGCATTTTAAGAATAACTGGTTGGTTGTTCTTCAGCAATGTTTTTCTTCCCAAATATATTAGCTAGAGTGCTTTGATTTTATGTAGAGAGAGCTTACACAAAAAAGAATCTAAAGGCTATCATCAGCCTGTTTCTCAGAACTTAATGACTATCAGGTATGGAAGAGGAAGTAGCAGAATGTCAGGGTTATACAAATGTGGATCTAAGGACTGCTGGAGACACAGAAACAAGTTCTTTTGCTTCTTTGCACATCTCCTACTGTATTCTTTCTAGACAGGCTTCTGCTGCACACCATTCCACTTGATGGAAAATGTGTCTTTGAAGCTCCTAAGATTATGTATTATAGATACAGAGGTTGTACAGATAAAAAGGCTGACTCTGTTTCTCTCTCTGTGTACCTGCTGTGTCTGTGTATACATATGATGTTATGATTAAGTTTAAATTTAAATAGTTTTACATTTATGCTTAAATTTTACATAGATGATAAAATGAATTTGTAATATTTATATGTAACATGATAGATCACTTAATATTAGTATCTATAATGCTTATTGAGACATATTTTATGGTATACAGGGGACTGGGGACTTATTTCAACTCAAAATACATGTATCTTTGTGTGTATGTGTGTATACACACACATATATATATATATATATAAAGTATACCACAGACATTCACACACACACCCATCATGAGAAAGAACAGCTGACTTGCCTCCAGTATACAATTTGGACCAAGTATCTATGACTGATTAGAGGACTAGTCTGACTTAGTAAAAGCTTAGTTTCCATGGGCCTCTTCCAGCCCTGTGAGTCAACAGCATGCCAAGTTACCTAAAAGGCAAAATGAAGTCTTAAACAAAAATACCAGGGAATGCCAATTCTATTAAGTCAAGGACCAAAGCTCTTCTAAAATAAGAAAACTCTACATGCTTAGCAATATCAGTGTTGCCAGTCAACAATGATTAATCACCCAAAAGAATCATTATATAATTAGCACTACAGTTACTTGTCCTTAAAATGGCCTATTGTCTCCTATCATCTCACAGGTAATCCTTGGAGAGGGACCAATTTAGGAAGATTCCCCATCTCAAACAGTAGATTCTTTGTTGTCCTAAGAATGGAAAGCTTACATTTTAAAATTGGTAAGTTTTACCTCATTGATATATATCCAACTTAATTAAAAGCAATTGTATTTTTTGTTCAGAATCTTGACACTTGATTCCTGCAATATCCAGGAATTTCATTAATTCAAGAGTCAATTTCATATATTTTTGTAAAATATTTATCTAATTATATAAAACTGCACTGAAATGTTTGCATTCTTTCTAAGATAGCAAGAAGGGACTGAGAAATGAGAAGTGGAATCCAAACAAATTTACAATTGCTACAGAAATAATAATAAAGCACTGAAAGTAGATATTAATCCCAGTAATTTAATATTTAACAGTTAATTGGCTGAAACTATTAGAAAAATTCATCCTGTGATTTCAACCTATATGTTCACAAATTTGTTCTTTAAATATCTGATAAATTTCATGTTTTTTATTTATGTTAATAAAATGAAACATTCATCAATTTGAGTTCATGGCTGAGGTAAGGTGAATACAGTAACAGATTATTAAAGAAAGATATTGGAATTCAAAGAGAGAACTTGAAGGGGTCTCATGAGGGTGGTATTTTTAACAACCTCTATTGATCTTCATAATAGACACAGAATGGGAAGAAACCAGGTGAATAAAAATATTGAATGATACAAATTGTTTCACTTTGAGAAAGTTTTGAGTTTACATAACAACCAACAATTTTACATTATTGGATCTACTGAAAGGACCAAGCATCTGTCAGTTTCTCAATGTTATCTTCAAGAAAAATTAAATAATTTTGCCACATTCTCATTTTTCATTTATATATAATATAAAATTGTATATAAGAAGACTATTAATTGAAAAGTACATACAAATATATGTTTATAACTATTTAATAAATAACATATTTAACTTCAAAGATCATGTGATATCTATATAATGCTTATGAAGATACATCTATGATATAATAGAGAATTTATTTCAACTCAAAAGTATTTAAATAATGGATAAAAGATGGCACATTCCCATTATTTCCTATTTTCACACATTTTTAAAGCTAAAGAAGTTTTCAAGAACATAGATGATAGATGACCAAGGAGATGGATGACTGGTCATACTTCTTGCATTGTTTGAAAGTGTTTTTGTCTTAGCCAAAGAAGAAAAAAACAATAGAGACACATCTTTTAATTTTTAAAAAATAATTGGGAATAAAAGAATGTAAAAGAAGTTTATGTAACAGTAGATAATATATATTTGAAACATAGTCTCCCATATATAAAACCGGGTTAATGAATCATTGCTTTTTGACCTAGTGAGTATCCTTTCCTCCTTGATAGTGGTTTTTAAAATCTGTTTTCTGTTTCTTTCATCCCTACTATGGATAAACTTCTTACTAAGTTTTATTTAAATGGTTATGGTATTGGATAGTACAAACCAGATTATCTCTACTGTGCCCCCAAACACACATTCGGCAATATTCTGTCTAGAAAGGCATTTATACTATGTGTAGAAGTATGCCCAGGCCTGGCTTCTTGCTTCCTCTCCAATGTTAGATTTCTTCTTTTATCTGTTATTTTTTCCTTTTGGCATTATTCCTTAATGCAAAACAATGAATTATGTATATAAATTTACAGCTGCTTAAAAGAAAGGAGAAGTTACTTAAAACATGTGATGGTGCTAAAATGGTTTCTAACCTTTACATTTAAAGAACAAGCTAAGAAATGGCATTTGCAAAGATATCCCAGGATGTTATTGACATTAACTATTTAAAGTATGCTCTGTATACTCTTTAATAAAGAGTGTCTTTTCTTCTCTTTGCAGTAAAGAAAAATTGGTCTTACTTGGAGTATAAATAAAAAAGCAGGTCTCAAGTCTGTGTCCTATGATCTCACCGGTCAAAATAAATACTTATACAGAATTAAATAGCATTTCACAGAAAGTCTTCCTCCCAACCTGCTCTGCGGGATGCCCGTGGGAGAAGCAGCCACCGTGGCTCCTTCCTTCACATTCTGCTTGTAATACGAAGGCTCAATTTTTGCAGCCACAGAGACTAGAGGAGTAAAAAGCACGATTTAATTCTATACTCTTGAGTTTGCTTTACCGCCATGGCACCTTCTTCCTACACACCCTGCCCACTCTTGGCCAGCCCGCAGAGCCACAGGAAGACTTGTCTGAAGTGTGAGAGAAACGACATATGCACCTGGTGAACATTATGCACAGTCGTGACTTCTCCAGGTCACCTGGTATTTGGAAGGCAAGGGGCAGCTCACCCGGTCATTGTACAGGTGGTGAGGTCAGACAGAAGTGGCCTCAGGGGGCCGGGATATTTACTGCATTTTCTGTCACCCTGGGCAAGTCACTTAACCTTTGTGTGCCCAAGTTACTCCATTTGTAACATGAGGATATTAATAACTGCCCCAAGGATGGTCATTAGGAAATATTAAATAACATACATGAATTTTTTACCCAGTTTGTGGCACAGTCTCTAAATAACAGCTATTATACTTTTTAAAAGGACAAAATAAGTAGAGGTGTAAATGAGTAACAATGATCTTAGGAAGTGCTTATCATACAGTTGTTATTTCTCCACTTAACTCCTTGTATTGAATTCTGCTCTTCACTGAAAGCTAAGCCATTTTTAAACACACACTACTTTTACTGTACTTTCTGTTTCCCTGACTGAATCCTAACTGAAGGAACACTCTATCTTAACATTTCATTCTTTCACGTCACGTTCAAGTGTAATGCTACTTCCAGGATTTTCTTTACTGATAAAGTACTGCCATCCATTTGTCATTGGAGTGGCCTTTCATGCCTTTCACAAAAGTCAGTGCCCAAATCATGTAAATTCCACACCATTGACATGTCTTAAATATCTTCTTTTGATTCCCAAAGCTACTGCCTTAGTACAGACTCCCCTTACTAATGTTAGCCTCATAGCCTTCTCAGAGCCTCTCTACCTCCACTTAGGACTTGTCTGAAGCACCCACTGACCTTTATATAATGCAATCTGATCATGCCACTCCCTTGCTTGGAGGCCGGCCGTGATTTCCACTGTTTATATCATAAAGCCCAAACTCCTAATCACAGCACAAAAAACCATTCGTGTGATGTCCCTGACTATCCTTTCCTACTCATCTCTTACGGTGTTCTACTTGCCTTGCAAAACCATCTAGAGATCCCTAATATCTTACGCTACAAGCAACAGAAACCCACCCGAAAACCTCTACAACCAAAAATGGAAGGCAATGCTTCTGATAAAGGAATGAAGAACACACTATTTCTGGTGTGGGTTAGAAGTTCAACTCAGGCCAGAGGGAGTGAAACTCTAAATTAGAAAGTCTTCATTAAGTTGTTACTCAGTGCATGGCCTCTGATTTCTGCCTTCCTAATTCTGTTCCGTTCTTTTTCAATGTCTTGACAGTTTCTCTGCTCAGCTCATGGAACAGCCTGCCCACAAGCCAGAGCTCTATCTAAAATCCTCTTTGCTTCAGAGCCTATCGCCGATTACTCTGCTCTGTTATTCAGTTACAAGTCAAGCTCAACTCACCACCACTTGGGCAAAATCTTAGCTCAATGTTCAGATTACATATTGGTTTCTTTAAGTTTTTTGTCTTCTACTCACCAACAAAGTGTCTTCCTCTATAGAAACACACACACACACACACAAAGAAAAAACACAGAGCATTATTTCCCTGGGCACAGAATGGGGGGAGCTCTAGCAGTTTAAACCAGAAATGGCAGATGGCTGTGGAAGGCACATCCACTAACATATACAAACATACTCAAAGCTTCTGTGCTTCTACCTGGAATATACCTTTTTCCCCCTTTTCTGATAATAACTATTCATCTTTCAAAATGCTATAAGCTTCTTGAGGACAAGGATTATATCTTGTTTCTTGTTTATTTCCAGCCTAGAAAATACTAGGCAATCTATAAATAGTAGTTAATTAATGAATACATATATTCTTATCACCTCTTTGTAAGGTCTTTCCTGCTTCTTGCAAAAAAATGGCCTCTCCCTCCCTTACACCCCATTATAATACCTTCTACATAAACCTTTTGAGAAACTAAAATACTGATGTATTTATTTGATGCCATCAGTTTACTAGAATGTAAGATCCTTGAGGAATCATGATTTATTAATTCCTAACAACATTGCTAACCCCTTGCAGGTGCAGAAAATGTCTGTTGAATAACTGAATAAATGGGCAACTTTAACAAGCCCTTCACACACCTAATATCCTTTCTGATTGATTCTCCCTTTTTGACAGCACTATTTTATATAAGGTTATGTGGTTCAACAGGAAACAGAAATAAGTAAAGCTGCACAAACCTTGTCATTGCACAGAACAGGCCTTTCACCTGCAAGCAGAGCATTTTCTTTATCACTGTTCCTAATTTTGTAGGCCTTTCAGCACAGAAAGTGGTACTTTGCACACCCGCACTAAAGCACACTCAGAAGACTTTATTAAAGGCCCTGATACAGAACTTTGATTTGCCCCAAGGACACAATTATAAAGCACGTCACCGTGGAATGTACTAAATGGCTCTGTTTTAATACCCCTTTATAGTAGTATACACAATTCTTTTGTTTGGACATCACCTAAGGGATATATCATATGCCCAAAATAATTAGAGGTACTGTTCTTTCATTTCCTTCATGAACTCAACCACACTTTGTCTTTTCCAGTAAATTGCAAGTGAGTCAGATTTTGGAAATTAATTCTAAAAGAAAGTAACTTTCCAAGTGAGGAAATGATAAGTATCAACTTCAGTGTATGACCATCTGTCAAGAGTTAATGCCCATAAGGGATTTATTCCCTAATGATTTGTTTCTGCAGCTAATGGAAAGCCAACATTTTGAACTTTGAATAGTGGCAAATTCTTTATGTATATACCAATTTGTTTCCAAAGCTAAGTTTCTTCAAGCTATAAGTATTTGTATCTTTAAAAAAATATATCTCTATAGAATGAAGTAGAAAGTGATATTCTCTAAATTCTTACTCTCTGGAAGTAGCCCTAATGAACACTATGGTTTTTAAACTAATTTGTTTTAAAGTTCACTTAGGGTTGTCTAACATCTTTGGATTTTCCTAATGTTAAGTTTGCCTCAAAGTTTTAACCAACTTTGGTTGAATAAACCAAAAGCAGTATTTTTTTAAAGTATGAAAATAGTTATCTCTAATTTGCCTGTGTTGATGCATAGTCATCTTAAATGTCCAATATAGACAGGGGTTCTCTACAGTGACCCCAAATAATTACATAACAGCTGTCTAATTTATATATACTGTGTCTTTTCTGCTCTCACATGACAGTGAAGTGTTTAGTTGCTCCCTAAAGTAGCCCTTACATCCAAGTTAATTAACTGCATTAATAATCTACAGGACTTTTCTGTGCAATAGAAAATTTCAGGTGTCAAAAGTGAAATTTGCTTCATCTTTTGAAGTGTACAGGTGTATTATATTCAGTAAACATACCCTATTGCCTATGGTAAAACCCCTCTATTATGCTTATCAATTGGGGCCTTGGGAGAGAGGTAGAAATGATTTGGGAATAATTTCCTTTAACGTTTCTTTGTAACAATAGTCACATTTATCACATTCTTCTTTTGAAAATGGTGTACACTTAAAAGCAACAGCATAAAACTCGAGTGAACACAAAGAATAGCCTGGAACAAGTAGTCAAAGCAGAATTCAGCTGCTCCTCTTATTTTCGAGGGAATCCTAGAAGGAATCAGTGTGTCAGAAGCAAGGCCCACTGCTGTCTCCAGCAAAGCCCCCACATATAAAAGGCCATTCCCAAAGCTGGCATTCCCTCACTTTCTATCTGTGGCACACCAATTTGGATCACACAACCTGTATGACGATCTCCATTACTAACTACCTAACCATAAGCTAAGCCCTTTCTTAGGCTCTAATTTGTTGAGCTTTGTATGAAAGAAAATCTTCAAGAGAGATAATTTAGGGCAGAGAGAAGAGAGTCTAAAGAGCAGAAAGAGACAGTTTTTCTTTCTTTTCTTGAAAGGATATTAATCTCAACAAGTAGGAAAATCAGTTTCTGACTAAAATGATAGGAATGTGAAATACAGTAATAGAATAAAAAAATGGGGGTGGGAAAATCTAAAGATAAAATTGTGTTATCATTAAATGCCTTTAGAGAAGAGATTGCCTTTTCGGTACACCCTCCATCCAACTACCCATTAGTTTACTGAAATTAGTGATAAGTTTTGAAAAAAAATTGGGGGAAAAAAATCAAGACACTTGAACCTCATTTTAGTTACTAACTAATTTTAAGGAACAAGTGTTTTATGGTTTCTTATTTCATGTCATTTGAAGAACACAAAATTATTCATAAGTGGTATATAAAAATGAGCCCCAAATGACAAATTAAAATTTATCAGATTACATAGACAATCCTTTACCCTGAATTATTAGTTCAAAACTTTTCTTTTGTATCTTTCAGTACTAGCCCGCGGATAATATTTGGAAGGATATAGGCTAAATGAATTTATGCTATAAATTAAAGGTGTTAGAATCATTAGATAATTTAGAGTATTAGGAACAGGAAGATAGCCAACAGCTGAGATTTAAGGAGGCTTAAGGCTATATAGACTAGATGGTGTCTCCTTAGAGGTTAAAGTTAAAAATTTGTGCATAGATGAGTTTATTCATAATGTGGCTAAATAAACAGCAGTGAGTTCATAGTGTCCAGACAAATTTCAAGAAAGAATAAATGCTAAAATCTCAACAGGAGGCTTAGATTTATATAGCTGAATAAAGGTTTCATTTTCCTTCTCAAGGCAGTTGAATTTATTTCAACCAAAGTCAATATTTACACATAATGTACAATCCAATATAGTTCAACTTTTAATGTCTACTCCTACTGTACACACAGAAATACACAGACACACACATAAGCAAACAAGGAAAATAATAAACAAAATTAGATGGCTAATGGTGTCATAGTATGCAAAGCAATGGTTTCCACATTTTCAGTCATCCTTTATGAAACTAACATAATGACTTTATTGAGGTTTTTTTTTTTTGCTTGGTATTTGTGTGCATTTATGTGACAAGACCATTTAGAGTTATATGAGATGTGTTTCTCTGCAATACAATAGTATTTGATTAGAGAAATTTACTCTGTTGACTTGCCCAGTGAAAGGGTAAAGAAAGCTGATTATCCTTAGCTTTGAGAAGTAAATTAAAAGCATCTAAATGCTACAGAGACTGAGATAGTGCTTTGTGTAAATTAATGGCTAAGAAAATCAATAGTCTATAACTTTCACATTGGTAACAAGATTTAATTTAAAGCTTACAACAAAACAAAGTTGTTTTGCATGGAATGCCTCTCAGAAATAGATTGTCTTCCTGAAAAACAATTAGTTTCAGATTTGTCTTTTCTCTACACCAACACACATTATCATTAAAATGTCAAAAGTTAAAGATAATGAGAGAATATTAAAAGCAGCAAGAAAGAAACTACTTGCTACATACAAGGGAACTCCCATAAGACTGTCAGCTGATTTTTCAGCAGAAACTTTACAGGCCACAGGGAACAGAATGATATATTCAAAGTGTTCAAAGGAAAAAAACTGACAATAAATGAGCTCATCACCGCTAAGCTGGCCTTACAAGAAATCTTAGAGGGACTTCTTTCACCTGAAAAGAAAAGGCACTAACTAGTAATAAGAAAATATATGAAAGTGAAAATCTCACTGGTAAATGCAGATATATAGTAAACGTAGGGGTTAACCACTTATAAAGCTAATAAGGGTTAAAAGACAAAAGTAGTATAATTTGCTATATAGTAATTAGTTAAGGATACACAAAACTAAAACATGTAAAATATGACATCAGAAACAGAACATGCGGTGAGGGAGTAAAAATGCAGAGTTTTTACAATGTGCTTAAACTTAAGATGCTATCGACTTAAAATGAATGCGCGCGCGTGTGTGTATGTGATACTTACAAACTTCATGTTAGCCACAAAGCAAAAATCTGGAGTAGATATGTAATGACAATGAGAGAGTCTAAACATAACACTAAAGAAAATCACCAAGCCACAGGGAAGAAAGAGAAGAAAGGAACAGAGGAATTACAACACAGTCAGAAAATGATAAATAAAATGGCAACAAGTACATAACTATTAAAAATTATTTAAATGTAAATGACTAAATTTTCCAATCAAAAAACATAGAGTAGCTGAATGGATTAAAAAAAGTAAGACCCAGCTCTGTGATGCTACAAGAGACTCAGTGCAGAGTGTAGGTATTTAGATAAAATAGACTTTAAACAGATTGTAATAAAAGTTAAAGAAGGGCATTACATAATGATAAAGGGGTTAATCCAAAAAGAAGATATAACATTTGTAAATATTTATGCATGCCTCTCATTATTTAATATTCATAAACCAATCTGGTGATGCCTATTCTAATTGCTACAATTTTTAAAGTATACTATTAAGTCACACAAATGAGTTCACTGTAATATTACCTAGAAATTATGTGGCACACATACAAAAAATGCAAATTATTTCTCAGTATGTAATATATTCAGTATTGGCAGTTGCTACCTTTAGGATGGAAATGGAGATAAATACCATTATTGATTTGAAGAAGTGATTTTATCAGAATTCAAAAATATAGTGGTATTTGGATGAGTTATTTTAAAACAAGTAGAAGAAATACAATGTTGATGTAAAGATAGAGAACACTTAAAGAAAATTAGAGGGATGTTTTATATGCTAATTTAGATGGCATCAGGAAAATTTCATAGGTTGTAAGAAGTCTGACTTTGCACAATTTCCTAACTATTCCTTAATTTTACTTGTTCCACAGTTATTTTTCTTCTTTTTTCTTACCCATTGTCCTGTGTGTATGTATGTGTACTGAAATGAAATTCTCCTGAAGAGCTTAGCATTCTTCTCCATTTATCAGTTCTAAGGATTTGCATAGGTCAAATCATGTCAAGGCAAAACTGAATTTTATAACTGGCAAAATGTATATCAACAGTTGATGGTCTATTGTTGAAGATAGGAGCAAAACAGAAAGAGCATATATAGAAAGAATACCAAACTCCTGTGCTTTATGGAAATGGTAAACCCTGTCCTTTTGGTATATTTTTATTTACCAACACATGTCAAATGCTCAAAGATACATTTCAGATCCTTTCAGTTTAGGATTATACTCACTGTTCAACAGTCTGATGGAAGCATCATTTTGTTTATATATAACACATATACAATGTCTGAATAGAATGCAAGCCCTTCGAGGTCAAGGAATTTGTCTCACTTGCCCTCTAGTATAAGCCTGCCACTTACAAGGGAACCTGGTGTTTGCATAATTAATATGTTAATATTAATAGTTAAATGAATGCTTATATAAATATTTGTTAAATTTAACAAAACTAAAGGCTTATATATCTCTGGTTGGGAAAAGATCCATCTTAATTTTCTGTGTTTTAATAACATTGACATTTACTTCTGAGTCTCCATAGGCTGAATCACATAAAAGAAAAATGATCAGATAACACTAAGATAATAACTAAAAATGAAAATAGAAAACAATCCAGACAGTCAACAATTGATATTAACTTTTCTTAAAAACAGTCCACCTCTAGAGCCTATGGAGAGTCCACCCTCCGTGCCCCCAGAGGTATGGTGGAAAATCTTGATGCTATAAAAGAAAAATTGCCTAGGACACATGTTTAAAACAGCAAGAAAGACTTTATGCAAATCAATTGTAATGGAGATCAAGGCTGTTGCAGTGGGGCAGAGAGATGAACTCACCTCCACTGAAACAAAAGGCTTTTGTTTTGAAATACACGGGAGAGCTATGGGCTAGTGGAAAAGAACTAGAGGATGTTGGGGGAGGAGGTGGGTCAAAGTAATTAGGTCATTTGTATTCGCTAATGGGCACTTATCAAAGTTACTCTCCCACAGAGACTATACGGCAGGGCCCCATCTTTCTTGAAGATTACATCTCAAGGGGAGAGCTCCCAGGCACTCCAGAAAGACAGTCTTCTGTTATAAAACTGTCAAGAGCATGGGAGAAGAATTACATCTCAAAGAGGCAGAAAGAGAATTCACAGTTGAAAGTTTTCTTAGGCAAATGATTCTAAAAAAAGAAGTAGGGGGTCAATGCACTTAGGGAAACATTAGAATCAGAATTGTGACACTAGAGAATAGCTGGAGAAGTTAGGAACTCCCTGGTAGGAACATGTTCCTTGGCTGTCTCCATGTACAAAATTGTGTTCTAAGTTGCCTCAAGTTCTTCATTTTACTTTGTTATAGTTACTGAAGTTATATAAATAAAAATTCATTTGAGCTATCACTTTTTAGAACCCAAATATTTTAAGATTGCTCATTCAAGAAAAGCAAAGACTACTTCATCAGTATGAACAGAAAATAAAAAATTAGTTTGCAAAAGACTTGACTGGAGACAATATGGAGACTCCAGAGCCTGGTTTAAATTCGGACTTCACTCTTCATTAGCTAAATAACCTTGTGCAAGTTATTCACACTGTATTCTTTGTTTCCTCCTCTGTAGGAAACAGATTCACAGGGCTATTGGGATGTTTAAGTATATTAACCTCTTACTAAGTGCTTAGAAATGTACCTGAAAGAAATGTTAGCTATTTCTATTAGTGTATAGTAATTGGGGGAATCCTTCAAATATCTTCCTATAACTCAATAAATAAAAACTGTTGAAATGTGTTTCAAGTTGAATTCTGATTCAGAATGATTTGCTATTTGTTTTCAATTTGTTCTTGGGAATATCTCCCTGTCATAAATTTTCTAAACTTTCCCAATCAGTAAAAATTCTAACTGAATTAAATTGGTCACATTCTTTCTGACACTGGAATTAAATGTCTTGGTTTTCTACCAAATAATTAACTAAAAAAATAAATATGTATTAAAATAATGTTTCTCACATAAGCCATTAATATAAATGTGAAAAACAAATCTGTAGCCAAATGAACTTTCAAAATTTTATGATTAAGGAAGAAAGCTGCCTTCTTGTATTACCCTTGCCAGAAGGTGAAGTAGTAAATTCTTTTTCGGGAAAATAAATAATGTACACAGAAACACAATACATTATTGTAAGTAGTACAAATAATTACAATTTAAAATTACATGTCAGGAGAATGACCACCAGGTGGCGATACAGGCTGTCCCTGATGCTGCCCCCTCACAAGGAGAACAACTAACATCTGTTCAAGAACAAGACACCAATGAAAGGATCCAAGAACAGGGGGGGTTAGACTGAAACACCCCCCTGCACCTCAAAGAACAAGACAGATTGTGTTAGAAGAGTAAGAGAAGCAGCTACATACTGACTGCACTGTCCCTCCCTAAGGCCAGGACAGTATACATGAGAGGTCTTTTCTGAGCCTCTCATTCTTCCAGTGGGGAGAGAGCCCAGATAGATGTCCAGCTCCCCCAGTGTTGGGGGTTACTTCTTGGGACCCCCATCCACTCTAGTCTCATTTCAGGAGCATTGTGGAGGACCTTCAGGGTTTGACCGCAATGAATATGATTCTAACAGAGAAAGGGGAAGGAAGGAGCTTGCAATAACCAGTACACGGATCTTGGCAGACTGAGATCATACCTGCAGTGCCCAAGTAATAATCCCAATCAGCAGCTTTGCTCATCTGCAGAACCAAGCTGTGGGTACATGCTGACCAGGGAACTCAGCAGGGTGGAGATCTACCTGATCAGATACTCAGATGAGAAATTCTGCCAATCCCAGAGCCAGGTTTGCCCATGCCTATGCTGAATCACAGAACCACCCATTTTAGAGAATGCCTTCTGGCCCCATCTGACGAGATGGCCTGGTGACAACTCTTGGAAGCTGTGCAACCCAGCTGTGCTCAAGCTCAAGTGCTCGAGGTGGGTAGGAAGGACTATTACCCCCAAGAGCAAAGCCAATACTGGGTGTGGAGGCTTCCAATGCTACAAACAGGCAGGGAGATTAACTCACGGCAAGCGCTGAAGGCAGCTCCCACCCTTCCCAACTAGAGAGCCTGTTTGGGAAACTGAGAGTAGCCTGGAGAGGCTCCTCCCAAACCCACCCAAGCAAGGGAGCTGAGACATAGCTCCATTGCTGGGAGAGTGTCATCTGGCCCCATATGACCAAAAGGCCTGGTGAAAACATCTGGAAGATGTGTGGCCCAGTGGTAGTCAAATCAAGAGAAAGACAGAGAGAGCCAATAGTTTGCAGGGCAAAGCCAGTGGCCCTCTCCAGGGAACTTGGGGTGTGGGCTGGCTTCAGTTCAGACAACAAAAACTTTACTGGTTTTAAAGCTGCTTCCTACACTGCACCCAGGCAAGGAATTTAATTCATATCCCTGTTCATTGCTGGATATGGCCTTTAGCTCACCCAATAAGGGAACCTAATCAGATCGCACTGCATAACCCATTCATCAGCCCTGTTAGATGCAATGGCACCTGAACAGAGTACAGCCCATGGTTTCCCCCATCTGCAGAGCAAAACTGGTAGCCTTACCTGGCCAGGAAATTCAGTGCACCCTCAGTCCTGATTTGGGCCTGTGTTCAAACAGTGAACCGTACAGGCCCTGGGCACTGGCCTGATTCCCTACCAGGGCAGGGAAGCTAATTCATAGCCCCATGTACTACTGAATATACTACCATATCCTGACCGTCTAGTAAGCCTAACAAGGGAATTCATGCAAATATGGATAGCCTCACTTGGCTAGGGAAACAAGCCAGCAGTCCTATCTAATTATTCTCAGCCAGTGGCACATATCTCCCCAGTCCCCATCATCAGTGTTCAAACAGTTGTCTTGCCCCAAAATAGACCATAATAGCAGGCCCATCTCAAGACATTACCAGTACACACATCCAGAAACCTAACTGGGCTGACTGGTGGAGAACTGTCTCTCCCAGAGCAAACCTGTGGAATCTAGAAGGAGACCCCCATTATTCAAATATGTACATACCAATATAAGATATCAAGGATAATGAAAAATCAGGTCAATGTGATACCATCAAAGGAAACCAATAAAACTACAATAACTGATCCTAAAAAATGGAGATATATGAATTGTCAGGTAAGAATTGAGGACAATCCTTTTAAGGAAGTTTAGTCAACTACAAGAAAACACAGACAGACAACTAAAGAAAATTAGGAAAACAATGCATTAACAAAACAAGTTTGATAAAGTAATAACAACCATCAAAAACAAAACAAAAAAGAAACCCTAGAATGGAAAAATACAATAACAGAACTGAAGAATTCAATAGAGAGTTTCAAAAGTATACTCAACCATGCAGAAGAAAGAATCTGCAGCCTAGAGGACATTGAAAATTACCCAGTTGGAGGAACAACATTGAAAATTAGCCAGTCAGAGGAACAAAAACAACAACAACAAAAAAAAGAGTGAAAATGAGTGAAGAAAAATGAGGGTACCCATAGGACACAAGGATAAGAAACATTTGCATTATGGGAATTATAGAAGAAGAGAAAGGGATAGAAAGTATATTTAAAGCAATAATGACTGAGAACCTCCTAAACTTGGAGATAGAAATGGTTATCAGATCCATGAGGCCCACAGATCCTGAGATAGTTGGAACCCAAATAGGACTACACCAAGTCACATTATAATTGTCAAAAGTTAAAGACAAAGAAACAATTTTAAGAACAGCAGAGAAAAGAGAGGGAATCCCCATAAGATGATTAATGATTTCCCAACAGAAACTTTTCAGGCCAGGTAATGGGATGATGTATTCAAAATATTAAAAGAAAAAAATCAACCAAAAATTTTATACCTGACAAAGCTGTCCTTCAGAAATGGAGGAGGGATGAAGACTTCCAAAACACACAAAAGTGAAGGTAGTTCATTACCACCAGACTTGCCTTACAAGAAAATCTAAAGGAAGTTCTTTGAGTAGAAGTAAAACAATGCTAATTAACATCACAAAAACACAAAAAAACTGGTGTAGCTCTCACTGGTAATGGTAAATATATAGACATAGTTCGATTCTGCAATATGGTAATAGTAGAGCATAACTCAATTAACTTTTAAACTGTAGTTTAAAAGTTAAAAATCACAAAAATAGCCATAAATACAATAATCCTTTATTAGTTACAGAATATAAAAAACATGTAAATTCTAACATCAATAACCTAAAATATGAGAGGGAGAAGTAAAAGTGTAAAGTATGCAAATTCTATTGAAGCTAGTAGTTTTTGGTTTAAAATACAGTATAATAAGTTTTAGATATTTTATGCAACCCTTATGGTAAACACAATGGAAAATATTGTAGTAATCACACAAAGTAACACAATAAAGAAGTCCAAGCATACTGATACCAAAGACATCAAAACACACACAAGACAGCAGGATAAGAAACAAAGAACAGTCTAAAACAACTGGATATCAAGTAACAAAATGGTAAAATAGTAAGTCCTTACATGTCAATATTACTTTAAACATAAATGTATTAAATTCTCTAATCAAAACACAAGACACAAAGAATGGTTGGCTGGATCAAATACACACACTCACACAGACACACACACAACAAGATCCAACAATATGTTGCTAACAAGAGACTCACTTTAGCTTTATATACACATATAGACTAAGAATGAAGGGATGGGAAGAGATATTTCAAGCAAATGGTAACTAAGTAAATGCAGGGGAGTTACATTTATATTAGACAAAATAGAATTTAAATCAAAAGTGATAAAAAATACATAGAAATTCATTATATAATAATAAAGAGGTCAGGACATCAAGAAGATATAATAATTGTAAATATTCATGTGCCCAGCATTGGAGTACCTAAACATATTAAGCAAAAATTAAAAGAGCTAAAAGGAAAAAATAAACATTAATTCTGTAATAATTGGAGACTTTAATTTCATTCCTTATAATGGGTAGATCGTCCAGTCAGAATCAATAAGAAAACAGCAGACTGAACACCATTATAGATCAAACAGACTTAACAGACATACACAGAACATTCCATCCAACAACACATTCTTCTCAAGCACACATGGAGCTTCTCAGATAGACCATATGTCAGACCAAGTCATAAAAATTCAAGAAGGTTGAAATCACACCAAGTATCTTCTTTCACCACAGTGGCATGAAACTAGAAATCAATAACAAGAGAAAAACTGGAAAATATATGAATGCATGAAAATTAAACAATATTCTCCTAAACAACCAATAAATTAAAGGGGAAATTTAAAAAGTTTGAGATAAACAAAAACAGAGACCCAACACAACACAACAGAACTTAAGGGATGTAGCAAAATCAGTTGTAAGAGGAAAGTTCACAGCAATAAATATCTACATTAGGAAGCAAGAAAGATCTCAAATAAACAACCTAATTCTATGCCTTAGGAAATGGAAAAAGAAAAAATGCCAAAGTTAGAAGAACAAAGAAAATAAAAAAGATCAGAGTAGAAATAAATGAAATAGAGAACAGGGAAAACAATAGAAAAGATTAACCAAACTAAGAACTGGTTCTTTAAAAAGATAAATGAAATTGACAAACTTTTTACCAAACTAGCCAAACAAAAAAGAACTGACCCAAATAACAAAATTATGAATGAAAAAGGAGACATTATAAATGATTGCACAGAAATTCAAAGGTATATGAGGCTACTATGAATAACTATGTATCAACAAATTGGACAACCTAGAAGAAATGGAAAATTCTTAGGCACATAAAATTTACCAAGATTGAACAAAGAAGAAATAGAAAACCTGAATAGGTCAATAACTAGTAAGGATATAGAATTAGTAATAAAAACTCTCCTGTAGAAGAAAACCCTGCAACCAGATGGCTTCACTGGTGAATTTTATCAACATTTACAGAATTAAAATGAATCCTTCTCAAATTCTTCTAAAAACTGAAGTGGAACTACATTCCCAAATTCATTTCATGAAGTCACCTTTATCCTGATTCCAAAACCAGATAGACTCTAGTAGAAAAGAAGACTAAGCCAATATCCTTGATGAATATAGATGTAAAAACTCTCAACAAAATACTAGCAAACCAAAATCAGCAGCATATTAAAAGGATCATTCACCATGCTCAAGTGGGATTTATCCCTGGGATGAAAGGATAGTTCAACATAAACAAATTAACCAGTTTAACACATCACATTAACAGAATGAAATAAAAGGATTATATGATAATGTCAATAGACACAGAAAAAGCACTTAACAAAATTCAACATCCAGACATGATCAAAACTCTTCACAAATTAGGCATAGAAGGAACATATCTCAACATATGAAAGGCCATGTATGACAAGCCCACAGATAATATCATATTCAATGGTGAAATGTTGAAAGCTTTTCCTATAAGAATAGGCACCAGATAAGGGTGCCTACTCTCCCCACTCCTATTCACCATAGAACCAGATAAGAGTGCCTACTCTCCCCACTCCTATTCACCATAGAACTAGAAGCTCTAGCTAGATCAATCAGGCTAGTAAAAGAAATAAAAGGTATCAGAATTCAAAAGTAATAAGTAAAATCATCTCTATTGCCAACGACATGATTTTATATATAGGAAATCCTTAAGACTCAACTAAAAAAACTTAGATCTAATCAATGAATTCAGTAAAGTTGCAGGATACAAAAATAACATATCAAAATCAGTAGTGTTTCTATACACTAACAACAAAATTTCTGTAAATGAAATAAATCAGTCCCATTTACAATAGCATAAAAAACAATAAAATATTTTGAAATAAATTAAACTGAGGAGGTGAAAGATTTCTATGCTGAAAACTACAAACAGTGATGAAAGAAATTGAAGAACACACAAGTAAATGGAAAGGTTTCCTTTGTTCATGGATTGGAAGAATTAATATTGTTAAAATATCCATGCTCCTGAAAGTCATATGTTGATTCAATACAATCACCATCAAGATTCCAATGGCATTTTTAACAGAAGTAGAAAAAAGTCTCCTAAAACATATACGGAACCACAAAAGACCCTGAGTAGCCAAAGAAATCCTGAGAAAGAAGACCAAAACAGGAATTATCACAATTCCTGATATCAAGTTAATGAAATTAAACAACATTCTCCTGAACAACCAATGAATCAGAGAATAAGTTAAAGGGGAAATAAAAAATTTCCCTTTAAAGGAGAAATCTTTAAAAAATCTATAGTCATCAAAACTCATACTGGCATATAAGATAGCAAATAGATCAATGGAACAAAATCAAGATCCCAGAAATAAATATAAGTTTATACAGTCAACTAATATTTGACAACAGAGCAAAGAATACTCAAAGGAGAAAAGACATCAATAAATGGTGCTGGAAAAATTGGATATTCACATGTAAAAGAACAAATAAGCCCAAAGCTTTCACCACTCAAAAATTAACTTGAAATGGGTTCAAGACTTTAATACAAGACCTGAAACTTTGAAACTGTTACAAGAAAAGATAGGAACAAAGCTCCTTGACATGGTCTTGGTAGACACCTAAGGCAAAAGCAACAAAATTAAAAAATCAATGAGTGGGACTACATTAAACTAAAAGGTTTCTGGCACAGCAAAAGAAACCATCATCATAGTGAAAAGACAACCTACGGAATGGGAAAAAATATGCACAAACCATATATCTAATAAGGGGTTAATATCCAAAACTTGTACAACACTCATACAACTCAACAGAAAATTTCAAAAAACTCAACTAAAAAGTGGGCAAAGTACCAGAATAGATATTTCTCAAAAGAAGGTATATGAAAGACCAACTTGTATGTGAAAAGATGCTTAACATCACTAGTTATTATGGAAATGCAAATTGAAACCATAATGAGATATTACCTTATACTTGTTAGAGTGGCTATCATCAAAAGACAAGAAATAAATGCTGGTATGGATGTGAACAAAAGGAAGCCCTTGAGCAGTGTTGGTGTGACTGTAAACTGGTACAGCCACTATGGAAAACAGTGTGGATAATCCTCAAAAAATTGAAAATCAAATTACCATATGACCCAGCAATTACATTTCTGGGAATATATCCAAAGGTAACAAAAACACTAACTCAAAAAGACATCTGTATCTGTGTTCACAACAGCATTATTTACAATAGCTAAGACATGGAAACAGCCTAAGTCCATTAGTGGATGAATGGGTAAGGAAATTGCAGTGTATATATACAATGGAATATTTTCCAGCCATAAAAAGTGAGGAGATAATACCATTTGCAACATGGATGGAGCTTGAAGGCATTATGCCATGTGAAATAACTCAGAGAAAAACAAATGCTATGTGATTTCACTTATATGTGGAATCTAAACAGCCAACCAAACAAAAAAACTCATGAAAAAAGATACTAGACTTGTGGTTACCAGAGGCAGGGAGTGGTGGAGAGGGAAATGGAGGAAGGTGGTCACAGGTTACAAACTTTCATTAATATAAATAAGTACTGGGGATATGATGTACAACATGATGACTATGTTGTGCATATTTTACCACAATTTTTTAAAAGTGTTATTAAGGGAAAAAAATCCATGTCTGAATCTCTGGAACCTGTAAGTGCTACCTTATATGGCCAAACAAATAAATAAATAACTTTTCAGAAAAAAATAAAATAAAATTACATGTAAACCTATTACCAGAAATAAAGATAGATTACATAATTAAAAGTATTATTAAAAGTCTTACAAGCAGTGTAAATAAATGGCATTGCATGCCAAATATGCAGATAATAATTAAATATGTTGTTCATTAAACATTTTATGGGATATATATTTATACTTTTTCTGGTATAGATAATAACCAGAATAGTAACTGATTTCATTAAAATAATTTGATCTTATATCTTAAGTATTTTGTCCTCTCCAAAGAAAAAAAAAATTTAAGACATCTAACACAAGATTTTTCATTCTGAAGAAATCCTGAAAAGATGTTCATGCTCCCAAACACCCAAATAAGTTACTGAAAATATTAACGATGTCCATTTGATAGTATAGTTGGAGAAAAGAATAAAGGAAATCTTAAAAGACCAGAGGCAAAGCACACAGAAATTACCAAAAACAGCAGCACCTGAGGGCATTTGTTGATTCTTAGTAACAAAGAACTTTTGTTATAAAAAGCTAATAGAGAGTCTGACCAGAGAAAACCCTTTAAGTGTGTACCGCTAAAGAAGGTTTCCCTTAGTGAAAAAAGTAAACTAAAAAAATAACCAACCTCTGCCAAAAGAGATAACAAAATTTATCAGTCTCTACTTTGGTTATAAATAGAGTGAAATAGAATGTTTTTCCCTGAGAATTTGTATCCAAATGTCAGACCACATGTGAAAATGGCATTTAAAAGCTTACCATGCATGGGGTTTAAAAACCCTAAATCAATAAGTTAATTTAAATCAACTATTGTATATTGGGTAAGTACCCAGATACTGGCAAAAGCCAATATTCTCATTCTAGTCCTTATAGAATTACTACATGACATGTCCCAAAAAATCTTCTAAACCATCAAATAAAAAAAAAAAAGAAAGAAGACTTCATAAGATAGAGTAATATAACCAATAATACAAAACACCTTTAAACTCTCAGACATTATAATTACCAAACACAAGTCAAAAAATCCAGCATGTTTAATATTTTAAAAATGTAAGAAAATCAACAGCATGAAAAACTAATGAGACCACTCATATTATGAGTTAGAATATTAAAACAATTAAACTTAAGAAAATAAGGATAAAAATGACAAACATTGAAAAACTCATGGACACTGAGAAGTGAGTTGCTGGTTACCATGGGGGACACGGCCACAAAAATTCTCAATCATAATACAAATTGGTCACAGTGATGCTTTGCAAACATAGGAAAACAAAGGAGAAGCTTATTTAGAGATAAGGTGAGAGGACAGAGCTCCTGGTGCCAGGAGGGGTCATGAGAGTCTGTGGTTGGGCATTGTCTAGGGGTTCATATCTTTAGGTTTAACTGAGGTGTTTAGTTATATTGGCCCCAGCCTGAATGCTGCCTTTTTGTTTTAACCAATCCCACTGAAAATTGCCTAAATTCCTAATTTGGTATTTCTATCCTAAAGAATTTATGTGACTCTGACTTTGCCGAGTGTTTAACACTGAGTTTCGGTGGGAGTTTCCCTGCACATTGTTACACTGTTCTGACCATAAGTACCCTGTTTTGCTTCTTTTGGAGGCCCTCACCCTACTCTCTCTAAACTGTCTTACTAAGGGTGGTAGTACAGCATGGAGAATATAATCAATGATTCTGTAACATCTTATGTTGACAGACAGTAACTACACTAAGCTGGGGTGAGGACTTAATAATGTGGGTAACTGTTGAACCACTGTATTGTATAGTTGAAACCAACCTAAGATTGTATATCAACTATACTTCAACAAAAACAACACATATAATGAACAAATTAAATAAACAATAACCAAAGACAGTATGAGAGAACTAGAAAATAGCTTAGAGAAAATTACCAGAGAGCCAGAATGGAAGGGAGGGGGCAGATAAAAAAGGAGACAGAGATAGAATGAAAGAGGAAGTAAAAGACACAGAGGACCTGAGAGGTCTAACATATATCTAACTGGAGTTTCTATGGACAAAAGAGGAGAATGAGGAATAGATCATTCAAAGAGATAACAGCTGAAATTTTCCTGGAATTAACCAGAATCAGAATGCACAATAAATCCCATTCAGTGTCCAGAGTATCTCCAAAGAGTTGAGGAAAAGAGATCCATACGATCGAACACAAGTATAACACGCTTATAAAAAGAATACATATTGTAAGAATTTTAACAAAAACAGACTCTCCCCAATGGAACAGCTAAAGGATATATTTAAAAGAAAAGGAAGGTTATACCAGAAAGGTCTGAGATAGAAGAAAAACATGACAAGAATACAATCTGTCAAAGCTGAGAATTAACCCAAATAAATATTCACAGACTGCACACAGTAAAAATAAAACTTTTATTTCAGTATTACTGGATATCCCAACTGATACTCCAACTGAAAAATTGAAAATGTCAGAAAAAAAATACTTTACAGGCTTTGAAATACATCAGTGAACTACAAAGGATCTCAGAGGTCCAAAATAAGTGAAAAGGGAATCTAAGCCCTCGAGTAGGAGTCCGTTAAACAATGGGGCAAACAAAAACCATGACCTTTGCTTACATGTCTCCAGAGCTAAGAATAATTTTACAATTTTGAAGTATTAGAAGAAAAAACAACAAACAAAAAATATGTGACAAACTGCATGACCTGTAAATATGTGGCCTGCAAATCCTAAAATACTTACTATATGGCTCTTCACAGACAACATTTGCCAACCCCTGCTTTAGAGTCCAGAACCTAAGTGGAGCCCTAAATGTGGCTTTTACCTTAAAGGCAGTTGCCCAATTTAATTTCCAAGACTTGTTTTTTTTTGTGGCCTCCCTAGGACGTGGATGTGAGAAAAATCCAGAGTCTACCCAAATTGCAAAATCTGTTAGAACTCCCACTTGGAAAGATGTCATTATGGTAAAGGAGTTCTAGGAATGCAGATTCTCACCCAGCAAACTGCAAAGAAAATAATCTGCCTTGAAAGCAGCCACTGACTAAAGGGGGAAGAAATCCCACTAAGGATTGGAACAGGAAGCTGGCTCTCATGTAAGCTTGTAGCCTAAATCCACATTACAGTGAGCATTTTGTGTAAAGCGGCCCAGGTTGGAAAGGAGTACTTTCAGATGTCTGGCAGAAGCAAACATAAATGTGTTCTGCAAGGACACACTTTCAATTCAAGAATCCGAGAATTCTCACTGACAAAGTTCCAAGAAATGCAGTCACATGTATTTTTTAAATCATAAAACACTCAATCTTAATGAAAAAGATAGCAGCAGGAGACTCATAAAGACTTAAAATACTGGAATTATGAAGCAGCATATAAAATAAGCATGCTTACTATGTTTCCATAGGTAAAAATAGGAGAAATACTATAGAGAGCAAGAAGCTATAAAAGTTAGCCCATGACTGCTGCAACTGATCCCTGGAAGGCCTCCCAGGTACAGGTATATGCTAATGAACTCCACCCTACTTGCAGAATTAGAGCTCCCAGTGTCCTGGGGGTTCCCTCCTGCCCTTGGGGCACTGACCTGTCCCCCAGTCAGGGCCTCAGCACCTCTCCACTCTATGTGAGCCCTGCCTCCACAATGGAGAGGAGGTGCTGGCACCCATTTTTTCCTGGAGTGTGTGAGGCACTTCTTGTTCCCAGATGATATTACCTGTATCTCTCTCGCCTCCTTCTAGGAAAATGACTAGGTGTTCTAGAAGGAGGTGATCTGGTCTTATGATGGCTGACAACCTAGTGAGTTCTCGATGCACTGTCCAGTAGTTGTTGAGAGTGGTGACCGTCTATGGAGCTCCACACTCTCCTCATGCTCTGCCCCAGATCCCTGCCTAATCTGAAACAAAGGATATGAAGGTAATTCTAGGGGGCTGTAGACACAAAAATCATTCATAATTCCCTGCAGGATATAGAAAAGCAGGAAGAGATTTATTATAAGGAATTAAGGATAAAAGAGCAAAATCTAGACTGTTTTTACCATAAAAGACACAGAATCAGGAAAGGGATTTAAAAACATCTGTTTTGAGGCTTTTGTAGCTGATCTAGGCTACACAGTTAAACCTATTCCTGGCAGGAAACTGCCTAAAGATGCTATACTCCCAAGACACATGGTTTCAACCTTTTCCATGGGCCCTTCCTGCACATATCCTGAGATGCCCCCATAAGCAGGTCAGTCTCAGTGATGCCAGGGTTCTTGTTTGCAGAGATGAAGAATGAACTTCACAAACACTCAAGGTAGGGGAGCAAGGCAGAGGCTTTTATTTAGAGATAAAGCGAGAGGGACAGAGCTCCTGGCTTATGCCAGGAGGGGACAAGAGAGCCCCGGGGTGGTGCATTGTCTAGGGGTTTTATAGGCCGTTGAGAAACAAAGGGCTAGAGGTATACACCTGCTAAGTGGTCCCAAAATGTTTATCTTTTAAGAGACATTAAGTTTCTTATTAGTCTTCCAGGTTATTTACAAGAAATTTACTGCTCTGATTTGCTCCCAGGATAGCAGCTTCCTGGTCTGGGAGCATATCATTTAAGACTGCTTTGCTCCCAAGGTGGGCTGAGTTATTGTCTGTTTGTTAAGGAGTATGTTAAGAAACTTACTTTTTAACTAATTGGGTAATTGGGTTTTAAAATGCAATCTTATTTTTAAGACTGGAACCTTCCTGTTTTTACTACAGTGTTTTGGGCTTGCTTGTTAAATTGTCCAGGTTGCAAATCACTTGATTAGGGCTGGAGGAAGAAAAGCAGCAGGAGGGCTAAAGTCAGAAAAATAAACTGGCCCCCCAGCAGGTCAAAGCAAATCCCACAATGGATTATCTTGCTTTGTTTTTTCCAGAGGCCCTCACTCTACTCTGTCTAAGCCCATGGTCCCTGTCTCATCGGGTATATTTAAATGCCTATAGAAACAGAAGAAATGATTTTTCCCCATCCCTTGATAAAATTCATATTCATCTCTCTACCCGGCATTTTAAATATTAAGTTATTTCTAAATTTGACATTCACTTCTTCTATAAAAGGAAGAATGTACAAATAATAGATATATAGCATCATAGATACCAACCATAAATTTATGCAATCAAGTGACCATATGTTCAAGAATTCTGCCTTCTGAGACAATTGACCAAAAACTGAACCCTTAAATGTTGTTTTCCTCTTTTAAATTCCTATTTTTTTAATGGTAATGTTATAAGTGATTCTGAGTGCCAAGAAATGGATGTCTCTATAATTAATGAGAAAGGAATACTTTTCACGTTGTACTGGCAGAGGTGCTTTTGCTAATCTTCAGTACTTGAGGAAGTGTGCCTAATAAATAATATTCTAAAGTCTAAATATCATCTTTGTCCATACTTATTTTTCTTCAATACGTTTTGACAGTGATACTTATATTACCACAGAAATCACTTGGCACTGTACTGCCTTAAATAACACATTAGAATAAGCTTTTTGTTGCTGTTTTTTCCTTTTTTCTTAATACAAATCCCCACTCAATCTCTATGGCAGCAAAGGCATGATCTGAAGAAAATACAAGTCAGTAAAGAGAGAGGTTATATGTTAAAAAGTAGAATAATGAAATGCTTTTCATTCCACTTAGATATGTCAGGGACATACCATGTGACAGTCATTGTAATAAGTGATGGCAAGGCAGAAAAGGGCTGGGTTCTTTTCTTTTCCTCAAGGATATGGTAGTCCAGTAGAATCACTTAGAGATAAATAAACAACTAAAATAGTAAATCAAGCAGGCAGCTTTTAATTCTAATACCCACAGAGGAATGGTACTAAACTCAGGCTGACAATCTTGAAAAACAGGTAGAAATGATGGCATCTTGGGTCAAGATGTCAGTGGTCTCAGGGTGATGAGTAATTCGAGTGCCTCAGAAGGAAAAATCTAGAAAGCCTATTCAGTGCAACATCACTGAAATATGCACCCAGGATTTGGTCTCAACTCACTCCCCATGACATGGACTTATATATATAGGTCTGGCCATAATTACCTCATGTATAAGCTTAGTCACAGAGAGAGCCTAATTCAGTTGCTTGCTTCCTTATACAAGTATCAACTCTGTTTTCCTTAATGGTTGAAGAGGCAGAGACTATATTACCTCACTTTCTTTTATCTCTACCAAGACTGCATTATTAGAAATCTGCACTTCATTTTTTCCCCTCTCTTACACTTATTATGAATAAGACATAAAATTGGGAAGGGCATTTGTGTCATTTTGGGTCTTCAAAGAAGAAGATGCCAAGATAGAGTTAGAAATGCAAGGGATTAATTAAAGGTAATGCCTATAAAAGGTAGAGGTAAGGAGAAAGAGTAGAGAAAGCCTTCAGACCATGATGTGGTCTAATACCTGTGAATCAATCTCTAGAGTAGAAGTTTTATAAGGCCAGAAATGGTACCTGACAGAAAAAATTTTCAATAAATGCTAGCTGAGTGATTGAATAAATGAGTTCCTTTGGGGAGAGAATGTAGGAGACAGAAGTAAATATCTAAACAAATAAGTAGGTAACAGTAAAAATTCATGCTGTCACAGCAGTTGGGGAGCTGGCTGGACTAAAATTTACCAAATAAGGTTCTTCTGGAAGTAAGTCCTTCCTGGTAGGAATAAAGGGAGGTTAAAGGTATGATTTTATCCACTCATATATTGATGGACACTTTGGCTGTTTCCATATCTTGGCTATTGTAAATAATGTTGCAATAAACCTAGGGGAGCTTATATTTTTTTGAATTAGTGATGTTACTTTTTTTGGGTAGATTCCCAGAAATGGAATTGCTAGATGGTGTGGTAGTATATTTTTACCTTTTTGAGAAACCTTCATACTGCTTTTCATAGTGGCTGCATCAATTTGCAGGTGAATGGATTAAGATGTGGTACATATAAATAATGGAATATTTCTTAGCCATAAAAAGAATGAAATCTCCCATTTGCAACAATATGCATAGACCTTGAGGGTATTATGTTAAGTTAAACAAGTCAGAAAAAGATGAATACTGTATGATTTCACTGATAGATGGACTCTGAAAAATAAAACAGAAATAGACTCAAAACCACAGAGAACAGACTGTTGCTTACCATGGGGGAAGGAGCGGATGTGTGAAATAGGTGAAAGGGATAAAGAAGTACAACTTCAAATTATAAATTAGTCACAGTGATGGAAATACAGCATAGGGAATGTAAAGTTTTGTATGGTGACAGATGGTAACTACACTTATTGTGGTGAACATTTCAACACATATATAATTGTCAAATCACTATGTTGTTCATCTGAAGCCAATATAATATTGCATGTCAACTGTATTTTGATAAAACTTTTTACAAAGGTATGTCTTCACCACTACTAGGGGTTACTAGTAAGCACTGCTTGATCATGTGTTAAGTACACAATGTGAAAAAAAGATGTGATCATATGAGAAAGTAACTGAAGTAGAAGAATGTATCCTGAGAAGCTAAGTGGGGAGAATCAAACTCCAGTCTGTGTTGTGCAAGGAACCCCCAAATTTAGTATATAAAATAACACCCTTTTTATTATGTTCATGGATTCTGTGAGTCAGGGATTCAGACAGAAGGAAACGATGTCTTGTTTTTTACTTCATGATATCTAGACCTTTAGTTGGGCATTATTAGGGCAGTACTGAAGTTGGAATTCACATGTATTTGTTTCTGTATTTCATGATGTTCTTTTCAAGATAATTACATACATCCCCATGATTATAAGATCTGTTATTTGTTAGTTAACTTCTCATTGTGTTTTCTTCTGATGGCCACTATTATGGGATACTCTAAGCAGCTATTAGCCCTTGACAAGAATAAAATTATTCTTTCTGAATACTCTGTAGTCAGAGTTAGGAAAGTTTTAACAGATGACCAAGCAGAAGGGCCACCAATAATTGCCAAAATGCATTAACATCTTCAACACAAAATATCATTATAGTTTAAGACCCTACAACCCTACCATTTTCATTTTTGTCAGTAATCAGTATTGCTTATACGGCCTTTCTCTAGAAATTGTATTATTTTAATCTTTCCAAGTCATCTACTCTGGATATAAGTGCGAAGGAAATATATTTCTGCCTAGGATTCTCTCAAGAATAATTTGATATTTCTTATAAAAAAAGAAAAAATTCCAAAGGCAACATTTTTACATTCAAATTCCTTTCTTCTGCTACTTCTTTTTTCGGCATGGTTTGGGAATCTAGTTACTTTTTAAATTTGTCCTTGTTAATTTAATTTAAACACTGCATCCTCAGAAGTTGGAATTTTTAGTCTGGTTGTGAGTCTGTATTGCCAGAGCATGATATGTATGAAGATGTCCATTTAGAGAACTAGGAAATGGTGCTATTACTGTAGGTGAACTGTGAAAATATGCAAGACTAACTCAACTATGATTCAATTTATACAAAGTTGGAAAAGATGGACAAAAATACAAAAGACCTTTTTTTCAGGAGGGGAAGAGCAGACGCCATGTCCTTTCCCTCACAGAGCCTACAGTCTCCTGTATTTCTTTGCTTCATTGCCTTTAGAAGAATCAAGAAATTCTTATTTAGGTCCTAATAGGTGGCCCTTCCTTAATTCATTTCTTTTTAACTAATTTTTTTCTTTTATTAATGTATCATTGATATATACTCTTATGAAATTTTCACAAGAAAAACAATATGGTTATTACATTCACCCTTATTATTGAGTCTCCCCCATACCCCATTGAAGTCACTGCCCATCAGTGTAGTAAGATGCCACAGAGTCATTACTTGCCTTGTCTGAGCTACACTGTCTTCCCCATGACCCCCACACACCACGGGCACCAATCATGATACCCCACAATCCCCTTCTCCCTCCTTCCCCACATCCCTCCCCTTTGGTAACCACTAGTCCCTTCTTTGAGTCTGTGAGTCTGCTATTTTGTTCCTTCAGTTTTGCTTTGTTGTTATACTCCACAAAAAAATGAGGGAAATCATTTGGTATTTGTCTTTCTCTGCCTGACTTATTTCACTGAGCATAATACCCTCTAGCTCCATCCACGTTGTTGCAAATGGTAGGATTTGTTTCTTTCTTTTGGCTGAATAGTATTCCATTGTGTATATGTACCACATCTGCTTTATCCATTCATCTACTGATGGACACATAGGTTGCTTCCATATCTTGGCTATTGTAAATAGTGTGTGCTAAACATAGGAGTGCATATGTCTTTTTGAATCTGAGAAGTTGTTTTCTTTGGGTAAATTCTTAGGAGTGGAATTCTGGGTCAAATGGTATTTCTATTTTTAGTTTTTTGAGGAACCTCCATATTGCTTTCCACAATGGTTGAACTAGTTTACATTCCCGCCAGCAGTGTAGGAGGGTTCCCCTTTCTCCACATCCTTGCTGGCACTTGTTCCTAGTCTTTTCTATGTTGGCCATCCTAACTGGTATGAGGTGATATCTCAGTGTGGCTTTAATTTGCATTTCCCTGATAATTAGCTATGTGGGGCATCTTTTCATGTGTCTGTTGGCCATCTGAATTTCTTCTTTGGAAAAGTGTCTGTTCATATCCTCCACCCATTTTTTAGTTGGGGTATTTGCTTTTTGGGTGTTGAGGCATGTGAATTCTTTATATGTATTGGAGTTAACCCCTTGTCCTTAATTCATTTTTTATTAATTCTATTCCCTTAACCCTGGATTCAGTATAAAGATAGAATAACTGCTCATTCATTACACCTCTTCCTGTCTGCACTGGTGTAGAATCTCTTAAGGTCTAAACATCTGCCTCACTAAAACTGCCATCAATGATCCATGAACTTTGAAAATTAAGTTCTTGAGAATAAGACAATAGTGAAGTAACCTTAAAGGGTGAATAAAAAATCCTCTAGGGTTATAACTTTAGTAGAGCATCTATTTGCTTAACAAAACAAAGAGTCATCATGAAGTTAAGAGACTCCAGCCATTCACATGGTTAACTGGAAAGTTCTCTGCCTTTCACTTACCCAACAAACAAATTTTGAGGGCCACATTACAAAATCTGAAATTATGTTACTTTTTAGTGGGTAAAAAGATCCAAAAAATAAACTTACAATATATGCTAGAAGGTGATGAGTGCTCTGAAGAAAAAGCAAGAGAAGGAATATGATGTTCAGCATACATAGTTTGTGATGGGGTGGCTAGGTTGGCTTCACTTGGATGGTGACATTTAAGTAAATATCTGAAGGAAATAAAGAAGAAATTCAAGTGAATGTCCAGGAAAAGAGTGTTTCAGATGGAGGAAAGACAAGTGCAAAGACCTTGAGTTGAAACTCTGCTTGACATGACTAAGAGTAGTGAGGCTGGTGTAGGTGGTGAGGAGCAAGCTTCAGAGAGGACAGGGTCAAAGAGCAATGTGGAAGGGGAGAAAACTTTGTGTAGAGTCTCTGGGTGATATGAGGGGTGTTAGTTTTGAGTTGCATCATATAGGAAGCCATTGCTGTATTTACCTGACATAATCTTATGTGATATAATCTACAATGCTTTTAAACAATATTACTCTAGTGGTTCTTAGAAATAGACCAAAGGGAGGCAATGGACAAAGCAACAAAACAAGTTGGGAGCTATTGCAATAAAATACATAGGAGAAGAGTTAGTACTAGCTTGGGACAATGCATTAACAGTAGAGTTTGGGAGACATAGATTTGGGATATATTTTGAAGGTAGAGGAACATTTTGCTAACAGACAGATATGGAATATGAAAGACTGAAAAGAGTAAAGGATGCCTCCATAGGTTCCAGAGAAGCAAATCAAAGAGGGAGTGGCTCATTATGGAGGAGTAGGGTTTTGTGGGTAGTGGTAGAGGAGGAGATATTATGTTTTCAACTTTTAAAATGTCGTTTGAGATGCCCATTGAATATCCAGAAGGAGATATTTAGAAATTCAGTTGGATATATGAATCTTGGTAAGAGAGGTAGATTGTAGACATACATGTTGGACTAATAAGTTGTAGATGGATACTAAAAGCCTTAAGACTTGGTGAGATCCTCCAAGAAGAGTGAATGTGTAAAGAAAAAATAAAAGACAATGCTGGAGACTCCAACATTCAGAGGTCAAGGTGATGAATGAGAATAGACAAAGGAGATGGCCAAAGACGTAAGAAGAGAAAGAGTGGAATATGGGGTCCTTTCAGCCAAATAAATATGGTATTTCATGGATAAATGAGTGATCACAATATTACAGATAGGTAAGATGAAGGCTGAGAACTGGCTACTGGATATAACAACATAAAGGTTGAATTCAAATGAGAATAATTATGGAGGCAGGGTTGAGAAGGAAAGGGAGACTAGAGGTTGCTAGATATTGAGAACACTCTTTAAAAAATTTACTGATATTTTTTCTCTTTCTACAAAAGAAGATAAACTGAGTTGTGGCTATGGTAAAAAGAAAGTGATAAAACACTTTTTTGGTATATTTTGTTGTTACTTCTTTTTATGATGACATGGAGCATGTTTGCTGATGAGAAAGCAATTGTAGAGATGGGAAAAAATGATGAGGCTTGAGGCTGGAGGGGGAATTGTTTGAATAAATTCCTTGAGTTGGAGAGAATGTAACACAGTGGGGGAGCTAACACAAGAATGCATTTATTAGACCAGGAGAAAAGGCTAAGTAAACCCAAACCGATACGTGTAGTTACCATGTCACCATAAAAACTTATTACAATACTGCTGACTACATTCCTTATGCTATACTTTGTATCCTTCTTTATGGCTAATATTGCATTATATATGTACTGAATCTTCTATACATCCATTTATCTACTGATGGACACTTAGGTTACTTCCATATATTAGCTATTGTAAATAATGCTGCAATAAACATAGGTGTGCATATATCTTTTTGAATCAGCAATTTTGTTTTCTTTGGGCAAATACTCAGAAGTAGAATTACTTGGTTATATGGTACTTCTACTTTTAATTTTTTGAGGAACCTCCATACAATTTACATTCCCACCTTCAATGCATAAGAGTGTTCCCTTTTCTCCACATCCTTACCAATCTAGTGAATGGTAGAATGTATTTGTAAATCATATAACTGATAAGGGGTTAACAGCCAGATATATAAAGATTTTATACAACTCAACACCAAAAATCCCAAATAATCCAATTTAAAAATGGGCAGAGGACCTGAAAAGACATTTTCCCAAGTAAGACATACAGATAGACCCATGAAAAGATGCTCCACATCACAAATCATCAAGGAAATGCAAATCAAAACCACAATGAGATATCACCTCACACCAGTCAGGATGGCTACTGTCCAAAAGACAAGAAATAACAAGTGTTGGCAAGGAAGTTTGAACAGATTAAAAAAACATGGGTATTTTATCACCAACAACAGTGACAGAAGTGGTACTGGAGAAAAGGAAAATAAGTCAGAAGTTAAAATCCTTAAGATTCCTTGGAAACAAGTTAGATCATAAATTACATTTAAAATAATGGTAATTATTTTTTACTATTGTCCAGTCATTTACCAGACAATGTGCGAGAATGTAAATCTTTATTTCCTCAAATAAATTCATTGAACAAAAAATTTTAAGAAAATATATCAAAATATTTACTTTTCTGGAGGAAAGACTGTCAGTTTTTCTTCTTCGTTTCTTTATGTATTTTTCCAATTCACCACACATGAGAATGAAATACTCTTAAGACGGAAAGAATATACAAAGTTTCTAATATGTCATTATGGCTAAAAAAATTACCTTGTGGTCACAAACTTAGTAAATTATTGTTCTCTCACTTTAAAAAGAAAAAACAAATTATTCAATACCAATTTCTGTTTGGTAAATAGCTTCACTCATTGTTTTCTATGATCTCAAAGGGAAATTAAACTCAGCATACTTTTGGGTTATGGCTAAAGCATGGTATTATTTCCCTGAAAATCTTATTTAAAATACTTCTGTTAGAGTCAAACTGCAAAAATTCCTCTTTGAAAGTCAGGTGGCCAATATATATATATTTTTAATTTAAACTTTGGGAACCATGTGCTATTTCAATTTCCTGCAATCTTTAATGACAATAAGTTTACTTTATAGGAACCCAACTCACAGAATCCCAGCTTTCCTGCCTGGCTTACATTTCTGGCCTTTGCATTTAAACCTTAAGCCACTTGCTCAGTATTGCTTTTGAGAGGAATCCAATCCATAGTTTGGGTTTCTAGAGCTATTCTCCTTGAGCTTTTTGCTTAGTAAGTTTCTTTAGGAAAGTTGCTTGATTGGTTATCTGACAGTTGTGGCTCATAAACAAGAGAATAATAAAGAGCTGGGGGCCTTTTTTATATTTATTTTGAACCTGATAACCTAATCAAGAGCCATTCTTTTAAAGAGTAATACGTCATTTTCAACCTTTTTCATTTATTTGGAGTCTCCCCACCAATATCAAGCAAATGCTTCCATGAACTCTGTGTAAAAACTTTCTTGAGGGTCGTAATTAGAAAGCAATTACTTAAAAAAAAAAGCATTAAACTTCTAACCAGGCAATGTAATACTAAGAAGCCTTTTTATGAAAGACTTCCAGGTTAGCAAGCAACTCACGCTGTCAACACGTGTTCCAAAAGGAGTGAACTCTGACCTTGCCTCCTCTGTAAGCAAAGACATCTTTTTAGAATGCTTTGACTTCATGTTTTTGAAATTACTAGAGGTTCTTTTAAAAGTTTTTGCAGCATTCGTCCAATGTATTGGCAAAGTTTCTGTAAGGTTGAAGATGGAAGTGAGACTTGAATGTTAGAATTTTAGATACGAAATGTTCCTTGTTTTACATCCCAACATTAAATCAATGAAATGTAAAAAGTTAGCAATGTGTCCTCTTTACTTACAAAGGCTTCTCAACATGATTTTCTCTGACAGTAATTTCTTACCTCCTGATTGGTATTATTTGGCACAATGTAACTGATATTACTCTGCAATGCTTGCTTCTCCTTAGCAGCTACCTCTAAATTATCAAGATTCTGAAGCTAACTTAAAATCCAAATTTTGTAATAGGAGTTTGCTAAAAATAACTGGAAATCTCTAAATCATATATATAAATTTACTCTAATATGACAACAAATGCCTACTTGGCATAGTTTTCTTGAATTAAAACTTGAAGGAAAAAGCTTCAGTGTCCCCTAGAGTACCCTGGGGGTCATATTCCTCACTCATGACTTGCAGATCAAGAATATAAAGCATAAACATAAGTAGTCAAAATGTAAATTAATTTTAAGTCCTGTCTTAAGCCTTAAGTCTGTGTAGTATAGAAACATCAGTTTTCTCTCTCCAGTGGGGAAGGTCAGTGTCACAGGCTAAAAACAATGAAGTGATGCAGCTGCAGAACTTTAAGCACCACTCTTGCTTTTGCAAGAGGTGAAGACCTGAATTAACCTTTGTTTGGGAAAAATGAAAGTGATAATGGAAGAGTTTGTCTGGAATGTGAGCAGATCTGCCTCTATCTGGACATGTATCCTTGCATCATGTCTTGTGTGCGTTTTTCCCTTCCTGTATCTGTATGTTACTGCTTGTTTTCAGGGAGCCATATGTACAGATTCTTGATCAAGGAGTTACTTCCAAGGGATCAGGAGCAGAGGCACAAAAAACCGCAGGAGAAGCCTGCCAGCGCGATCTTCTAAGTCAAGAGTGTGTCGTTCTGCACTGGCACTGCCTCACACATGGAGTTACTTAAGGCTGGATAATTCCAACTGTAGTAAATGTTCTGAATCAGATCATTGTATTGACAGCATAAGACCAGACCACTCCCCAAGGGAGTGAGATTTTTAATCGAGAGTGGACATTCTGACTGCTAATCATTCAATAACACAACCAAAAAAGAAACATGTAAGCCTTTCATTGGAAGGGCTGAAGATACACATGTGTCTCTCAGGATTCTGGAGGCACTTTGAAGAGAGATGGTTAAAACCTCCTGGGGGGAACCTGCTTTGGTCCAGTGGCATTGGGCTCGCATCCAGGCTGGAGGGCATCATGGGAAGGCCGAGACTGGGTCCAGCTGGTGGTGTCTGCATGCAGTCACATTCAAGAACTGCCATAGTTTATTTGCAGTAGACTTCCCTCCCATTATTCCCAGTCTTTCCATACCCTGGCTACAAATGACAACCTTATCACCACTTTCTCTGGGAAAGAGGAGCAACACATTCACAAGAATCACCACGAGACGTCATCAGGTAAGCAGTTATGGAGGGGCAGTGATCACTGGGGTAACAGAGTATTGGTCCACAAAGTGGCATCGGGCTGATGCAGCTGGTGACAACCAGGACTAGACTGTGGAGAATGAAAAATTCCTGAAATTCTCTGCAATACTAGAGGAGGAAAACCTGCTCAAAGACTAGACATCATTACACTCAAGTGTGAATAAGGACTTGAGCTGTTTTGAGTTGGATATATGTTCAGTATATCACTTGCAATTAAATAATTCCACTGAGGTTTTTTTATTGGCTTTCATTATTTATGCTCACATAGTAGACCTGATACTGTATCTTTAGAAAAACCTGCGTGCCAAGATTGGCAGGCATGTCGGTATTAGAGGATCATGGGGCACTGGAGCACTGGTTTGATGCCAGGTAGGAAATTATCTGGAGGATTGAAAGGGAAGTCATTCACAGTTCTGAGGCCATGTGAGTGTATTCAGACCAATTAGAAGGCAGGGAAAGGGGCACTACCTTGGCATTCTAGACTGGCTTCTAGATTTGTTTATTAATTTATTCATTTCTTTCTTCAACAAGCATTTATTAAGCCTCTCCAGTGTCAGGTACAGTTATAGGCACTGGGTATAGAATAGTGAACAAGTCTTGTCTAATAAAAGCTAGATAATAAAAAAACCTAAAGAAAAAATATAATGTCTAGTAGCACTAAGAGCTCTGAAGAAAACTAACAGAAGATCAGAGAATAGAATGTGGAAGAGTGGGTGGCCAGGGGGCAGGGCACAGCACCTGGCAGGAGGTGGTTCATGTTAACATCGATAGAGCCAGGTTTCTTCAGGTCCTTTGTGGACACTACACACCAGTGAAGGAACCAGAACAGGAGAACAGGACAGAATGGTCATTGGCCACATGCAAGATGACCAGGGAAATCCAGAAACAATGGGGAGGACTTTAGGAGTCCAGGGTTATGCAAATGGAAGGGCCATTCAAATCTGTTATTAGTATTAGTGTGACCTCATCTGTGCCCAGAATCTGCTAAGACAAAGATATTCAGATTATACCATTAATGGCACAACATGTAAACAGAGTGAGAAGGACAGCTGGAGCAGTGATCAGAGAGCACTTCTGAATATCTACTGTTGGACATCACAGAAATAATGGTTAAAACAATGGTTACAGTACCTCAAGACATGCAAGGGTTAAGGCTGGAGTTTTGAGGAACATCCACACTTACATTCAAGGGGAAGAAATAAGGGAACAGAGACATTAGGGAGAAGAAAAATAGAGAAATATGTTTGGTATTTAGTATTTCAAAAAAGCAAAAGGTATTGAATAGTGCCAAATTATACAAAATAATAGGATAAATGCTGAGAGATAAGAAAGATTGTATTTGTTTAGAAGATGTATAAAGAGGAAAGACATAAAGAACATGTATGAAGAGATACATACAAGAGGAAAGCATTATTTGTGTGATAGATTATGAAGCCAAATTTTATGGTGTTATAAAGGAACTCAGATGAAACAGTTTTAGAACAAAGAAAGGAAAAAGAAAGCTAGGATAGTGCTAACAGGTCTGCTTATCATAGAGCTGGCAATTAAATAGGAATTTGTTAATTTTTAATAAATGAATTGATGGCAATGAGCGAATAAGAGTTTGAATTTTTTTTTAATGTGGGAAAGCCTACAGGGAATTTTTTTTTTAATGTGGGAAAGCCTACAGGGAAAAGCATGAGGCGATAGAGAAATCAAAGTTACTAAAGACAGGAGGGATAATAATGAGGGCAATCTATGGAAAGAAATAAGGGATTAGACCTAGAATGTAGAGAGGTGTGCAATTCCTTTGAAACACCAAGTTATATATAACACTCTTGATGTTTCAAGATGAAGTTTAACTATATATATCAATACTTGATAACTTCAATCTCTTCTGAGAGACTGGAGGCAAAGTAACTAGTTTTAGTGAACTGTATCTGGAAATGAGTCAAGCTTTTTGAAACCTGGATTATAAAATGATGGCCCTTCCCAACCAGGGATATTCTATTTTAAGATCTATTCTACCTCTCCTCAAAAACTCCCATCCAAATATGTTGTTCAAAAACTGGAGACTCAAATGCAAGTAGAGGAGAGTGCAGAGTTACGTGAGGCTGACGATAGGCAGGTAAGCTTAGGGTTCTGTGCAGGTGAAATTTTGCAGTGATGGCGTGCCACTAGAGCTCTCATGGGTTTCTAACTCCATATAGAATGTTACCAAAATTGACAGGTGTTCAAGGCATTGTCAGTCTTTGCTGGCCTTTTTAAACTCACACAAATGACCTTGCATAAACTCTAGTAAGGGTAGTAAAAACAAACTTTAAGCACAATGTTATTTGACTGAAAACTGCCTATGTTCTATTAACAATAAAAATTTACTGAGCTTATTTTAAATTTGAATAGATTAGACATGTGTTTTTCATTTATCTTAACCCATTTTTCATCAAATTACACTTATATCTGTCACACTTCCACTTTGAAAAAAACCTAATAACCTATGTTTATTTTTTATCTTTTTATTAAGGTATTATTGGTTTACACCTTATGAAGGTTTCACATGAAAAAACAATGTGGTTACTACATTTACCCATATTATCAAGTCCCCACTCATACCCCAATGCAGTCACTGTCCATCAGTGTAGTAAGATGCCACAGATTCACTGTTTGCCTTCTCTGTGCTACACTGTTTTCCCGGTGGCCCCCTACACCATGTGTACTAAACATAATACCCCTCAATCCCCTTCTCCCACCCTCCCCACCCGCCCTCCACACCCTTCCCCTTTGGTAACCACTAGTTACCTCTTGGAGTCTCTGAGTGTGCTGTTATGTTGTTCCTTCAGTTTTGCTGCGTTGTTATACTCCACAAATGAGGGAAGTCATTTGGCACTTGTCTTTCTCTGCCTGGCTTATTTCACTGAGCATAATATACTCCAGCTCCATCCACGTTGTTGCAAATGTCATAATAACCTATGTTTTTTACCATTAAGATGCAATATTTACTTCAGCAATTCCAGAGGAGAAACAGCATAGGAAAAAAGCTGGCATCCATGGAGTAAGTAGCTCTCATACCTGCAAACACATGAATGTCGACACAGAATCCCAAAGAAACCGAAATGGCCAAGGGAGGGTTAGGGACATGGGTGAACAGAGGGCTATTTCTGGAGACCTGGGCTAAAAATTAAAATGTATTTTCCCATAGAAACTAGGATTGTCTGAATAGTACTACCTAAAAGTGATTTCATAAGGCTTTTTGGATGAGGCTGGGACTGCAACCACAGTTATACATCATTTCTGTACAAAAACAAAAAGGCATTCCTAATCCCATACAAATGACTGATAAGTGATGTAGCCCATTACAAACCATTGTGTGATAGCCTTTATTTATACTTTGGAAATATGGGATTCTAGGCTATCTCAGGAAATGAGATGCCAAATGGGTTTCATTCCATGTGCCAGCTTCCATCAGTTGGCGTGATGTGTGAAGACGTATTCAGAAATCATGTTTTGTTTAGGCAGGAACGAGTGCTGTTATCCATTACGGATCTTCTGAAGACATGGCTGGGAGGAAGATAGTACTGCTACCGAATGTTTAAGGAGAGGGGGAGAAGAGGGAACTGAGAAAGCAAACGGAAGGGTTTTGCTTCTGCCCATCTGAACTAATTCACATCAGTCAGTCTTAAAGGCGAGGCATACAAAGAAGCAGCAGACGTGGGAAATGAGTGGGAAATGGAGAGAACATGCCCCCACACGTCCCTTCGGTATCTCTGCCACATTGACGATGATGAGAAAATGAAAAGGACGAGGCCAAACTCAAACACACCGAGGAGAAAAAAGGGATGTAGCCACCTAACAGCTCCCAGCTCAGGGTAGGAATCCTTCAAGTCCTGGGTGGATTTTATCTGGAATGACCTCAGGTATATTGAGAAATGCTTCAAGGTCAGAATTTCATTGTTGCCATGGCGAAAGGTGATGCAGGATAGCTTTTTATTTTTTCTCCATAAGCAATCTTATTTCTATGCTGTAACATTTTAAACAGAAACTGGCTAAAAAGGGAGATTAAATTTGAGGCAAGTAACTATAAGTCTCACTTCTATTTAAAAAATTAAAAGGCACATCATGAAGGAATCCAGTGACTTGGGGTTTGGGCCTGTACCATCAAAATCAACATCTAATTGCATCCCCTGTTGATTGTTGTTATTATAAGTGGACCTAAACAAAAAGACATTCCTTAACAAAGGTAAGATAAAACCATAAATTTTAAGTAATGCCTGCTAGATGACTCCAGCATTTTAGTAGACAAAGGTAGAGAGGTATATCTCTATATATTCATTTCATTCCATGTATTGACCTGGAAGAAGCCTTTATAATTAATTCATGATACTTGATTTCATTTCATTTTGGGTGTGAGTCACATATGAGTTTTGATTTCCCATCACTTTTAATATAATTATAACTTACATATGGTAAAGTGAACTTTTACTTTTTAAGAAAATGTAGTAGTAAATCATTTGGAAGTAGAAATTCATACTGATAGTCAATTTTCCAAATACATTGTTATGGAGGTTATTTTAGGAAAGACAGAATCATTAGTTCTCAAGCCTGTATGTCACATGAGTACCTTTTAAAAGATAGCTGGCATTTGAATTATTTGTTTCTCAGTACAGTTCTTTTTATATTAAAGTAAAATGATTTCCCTTGGTTGCTGGTTAGTTTTTCTAAAATTGATCAACTACTTATCTTTTTGAAATCATTGTCATGGTCAACTAATTAACGTTATGATATAAAATATCGCATAAGCTGATGATACTTTGTGAATGGAAGAAATGATCCAAATAGTACACAAATTTTTAAGTCTTGTATAATTAAGCATCACTAGCTCTTTGCATTCTGAAATGAATACTTTGGTTTACTAATTAAATAATTATAATTTAAAACTAAAGAAAGAGCTCCAGGGTAGTAATCCAGGGAAGTAAAATAGTAAAAAAGAATCCAGGGTAGTAATGGGAGCTATTGTCCTTTATAAGCAGATTAAAACTATGATTGCAGATGAAAAGCAGTGAAAGCAGGTCAAATAAACCTGAAAGCTGCTGACAGAATTTATATTTTGTAACAGTTGTTTAATTATCATTACTTTAAAATGTAGGTTTAATGTTCTGGTGAATTTTTTCAAAGTTCTGAGATTGCCTGTTATATGAGGTGTTCATTCCACAAGTCTCTGTAGTTGCAAAACTTGAAAATATACACCAACTAACTGAATATTTGTAAGTGTTTGTAATTGTCCGCTCAAACATCCTTCTGTGGCTTAGTGCTAGGGAGTAATTTATCCCCTCCCTCTCATCAAGTCCTTTGTCAAGAATTCTCACATAGATGGCTGGGTATTCTAAACATCAAGAAGGAAAATTGAAACAATGCTGTCATTCCAAAGTAAACTTGCAAATCTTGTCAAAGCTGGTACAAGATTAGTGTTGGAGAATAGCTTGGATCATATCAAAACTCTTCACAAATGAGGATCTAACCAAGTTTCACCAGTTAACTGAAAGAAGGCATCAGCAAGAATGATGAAAGGCATTTCTAAAGAAAATGATTTGAATGTCAAAGGATCATAGTGACCTTTAGAAAAATTTATAAAATTCTTGTATTTTTGTTTGTTTGTTAAAAGTTGTATTCTCTAAGGTTACATGGCCATAGTCAAAAGTAAAATACAGGAATTGGTAGTGTGTTATCTCACACATGTGTGAACAAAATTACCCTCAAAGCCCATCATAAAACTTAGGGCAAAATTTTAGTATACACACAATAAATATAGGTTTGCTTTATTTTTAAACATATAATTCAAAATAAATGGTTTTCATTAGTCACACTGAAAGTTTTGTATTTTCAATGCATTATGTTGGTGACTGGACCAGGTAACAATTATTCTCAGATAACAAGGGTTTCCTTTATGTAATTTCCTTTACCAGAAAAATTGAAAGCTCTGATTATTTGTTAGTTGTTTTGAGGGTGGGTAAGGCGCAATCAGATATTTAGTCTGCCCACATGGTTTTCTTCAGTGAATGATAAGTCTCTGTAGGTAGCCAGGACTTCTATTTCTCAGGTATTATGTAAATTCAGGGTGGCTTCAGAGTGGAGAGAACTAATGTCAATTTAGCTTAAATATATTTACATATTATCACTCAGACATTATTTTGTTTTAAACATATAATATGTTGTGGGAGCATGTGTGTGTATAAATAAACAAATTTTAAAGTGTGATATATCGATAGGGGTCCAACTAGGATAAAAGGAAAATATTAAGCCTGAGGATTTTTACAGAACTCAGAAACACATTTCTGTTTTTTTTTGTTGATTTTTAATGTTGTTGTCATTTGTCCTAGAGCAAAATGGTTACTTGATAAATCCCCTAAATTGGACAACACAGATTGCTTTCCAGATTATATATTTTATATTTGATCTAAGACATTTTTTTTAATTTGGAATATTTTTATTAATTTTCACAGCCTGTAAATATGATTTTTTTTCATTTAATAGCTTGTTCTCATAAGAACAAAAGTACCTGTATAAGGTATGCCATTTTGTGTGTGTCAGTGGGATCTCTTATAAAAGCTAAACTGCCTTGGACTCCTAGAGAAAAGTGATACTCATATCTCTGAGGCACGGTATCTCTGTTTCCTGACACAAATTTGGAGAAATCAGCATTTTCCTGAATGCTTTTTTTCTCTCATTTCAACGGTAGACATAGCAATTTCAGAAAGCATAGGTAGACCCTGAATTTCTGATTCCCTTCTAATTTAGCTAATAAAGTTTCTTATAATTGATTGCACTAAACCTGAACTCTTTCTCTCTAGGACTCTGGGCAAAACAGCTTTTTAAATGTTTTGTTGGAAATAACGTCATCAGAACTCCCTTATGGCAAACAGGGAAACAAAGGCACTGAGTTTAATAGGCACAGAATGAACTCAGCTCGACTGCCATTGAGACAGGAACCATGCATGTAGTCAGAGTAGGGTGAGGGTCTCCGGAAAAACCAAGTCAGGATATTTGCAGTCAGAGCAATGTAACTACATGCAAGGAAATCCCCTACCAAAACTCTGTGTTAAACATTAAGCTCTAGGGTCATTCTTCAGTAAGATCAGTTAATGTTCTCCAGATAAAGAAGAGTAGCACATGTTTTTATTATGCTAATCATTTGTAATCATGTGTAAGATTGACTTCAGCATGCTAAAAGGCCCAGGCCTATGTGCTGTCTTTCCTCTTTCAGATCTGATGGAGTGGTTTTGCAAACTGGGCAACTAATTTAGCATGTAGACCCAGCTGTAAACAACATAATAAAAGGCAAGAAGGATTCCACCTTAAAGATAAGATTGCACTTAACTTACTCTTTAGAAAACAATACCTCAGCCCACCTTGGGGTCAGGCTGAGCAGGTGGCCTTGTTTCATATGCCCCCAGACCAAGATGCTTGTATCTCAGGGAGAAATCAACAGAGCAGGAGGTTACTTGTATCAAGTTACTTGTAAATATTCTAGGACCGCTTAATAAGTCCACACCCCTAAGCTTTTTTCATGTTCTCAAAAAATCCTCATCTGCCTATAAAACCCCTAGACAATGCACCACACCGGACTCTCTTGTCCACTCCTGGTGTGAGCCGGGAGCTCTGTCCTTTCACTTTATCTCTAAATAAACGCCTGTACCTTGCTCTCCTACCTTGAGTGTGTTTGTGAAGCTCATTCTTCGGTTTCGTGAACAAGAACCCGGCATTACCATGAGCAAATGTCAGTTTGTCTGAAGGGAAACTGTACAGTGAAGAAGTGGGGTTTTTTTGTTTTGTATTTATCAACTGACTAAATGCAGGAAGAAAGGCTTAAGTAGCCAGATGGGGCTAATGGAGAAGCTTCATTTGTGCTTGAGTTTGGGGATTTATTTTACTTCAGTTGGCCTAGTTTTTAAATTATTCAGAGGAATGTTAAATAAAAAAAACTACAGTATAGCCACTTTGCTGAATTGCACTGGCAGCCTACCAAACACAGAACTTTCAAGGACCAGGTGGTTATGACAGATAAAAAAATATAGAATTTCTTGCTCTCAGTAGCAAAGGAAATAAGGTTTCTGGAAGCACAGTACTTAAATTTCATAAATAGTATTTCACTTGCAACAGATGAACTTATTAGTAATAAAGGTAAATTTTAATTATGAAACAATATCTGAACTAGTAAATTAAAGTAAATCTCCTGAGTTTAATATACAGTTTAAAATATATATACTCAATTCCTCTAGGGCCAGTGAGCTTCTGTGGAGGAAAGAGTATAGCATAGTAAATGACAACTATTTCTTGTTTTAATATGACAAAAAACTTGTTTCTAAAAGTCATAATTGGAGTATTTACAAAAACAATTCCTTGGATCTCTACAACCATCCCCCCCCCAAAATATTACAAAGAAGAACTTGATGACCACATTTTCAGGTTCTGAAGGTTTATCTTTTGGGACAATAAGATGTCCCAAAGAAAAACGATTTTTTTTTTAGTGAATTTGAAAATAATGACCACAGTTGTTACCATCAAATCTCAGATGATGCTGGAAATTTGAACACATTACCTTCCTCATGCCTGTAATATGGAGAAAGGCCTTCCTTCTGTACCTTATCTCAGATCACAAACCACTGAATGACAGACAGAGCACAAGCTCCCCACTTAAGGGTGTTCAGTAAAGGGGTGATAGTAATATCCCACTGGCTGATTCCAGCCATTTACTTTTTTAGCATCCTGCATGTGAGATTAGAACAGAGACCACTTTATAAAAAGACTCAGTGATGGGGGGAGAGAGGGATAAGCACTGGGGAGGAACAAAAGACAAGTGGAGAAGGAACGTGCTTCCATTCGCTGAAAAAGCAGTTGCTAAAACTTTGGGGTGCTACAGCCCCCACTGTTTGCCTGGGAAAGAGAGAATCTGTCTTAACAGGAAATCAACAAAATCAAACGCAACCTATTCCTAAACACTAGTTCCTTCTCTGTTTTGAACCAGATGGCAACTGAACATTTCCCTGAATCTATGAGGGTATTTGAATATGTTTGCCTTTTCAAAGATTCAAAAAAGAGGAGGTTGCTCCTCCTGGGACTTTCCCCACGGGGAACAGAAGCGTGTCCCATCTACAGTGGGACACCATTCAGCTTTTTCATCTGTGTCCTTTTTCTCCCTTCGGTCCCCTCCTTCCCTCTGTCCTGCCTTCCCCTCTCCTTCTCCCTTTCTCCTTCCCTACCTTCCTCCCTCTCTTCATTCTGTAAAAGTAAAATGATTTAGCATTCAACTCCTTGGTAAACAAAGAAAAATTTCTTTTTGTTAAATGGAGGGAAGAGACAGTTTGTTCCCTTCTCTTCCTCCTCAGAGCGTCTGCCTTCTTGACACCTATGTTCTTGAAGACATAGCAGGCCACTCTTTCGATGTTCAGTGTGAGATCCAGGGCCTTCTGATTCCTGGAGCTGTAAGCCCACACCTCTGAGATGACCCCTGAAGTGTCTGACAAGGTATGCCGGAGATAATCACAAACTGAGTCCTCTTGCACCTCAAGAAGAGGGGAGACATCTTAAACTCTCTCCTACCTTACTACATAAATGTGTGGGAAATCTGGGCCAGACTTTGTAGTCAATTTCATGACACCTAACATGCATATAAATTTGATACTCTTACACAATAATAAAGTGTGTTCTTTCTCTCTTCTTTATTGGCATGGAGATTGTTTAATTTCCCCAATTCTTCCTTCTTACCATTTTTCTTTCTTGCACAAATATTTACCAAGTGCAGAAAGAACTTTAGTAAGTACAGAATAACAGAGCAGGCAACCTAAACTATAACACTGTATTTTACTTCAATATCTTTAACTTCTGCTCCAAGATTTTTAAATACAGGTTTTATTTACTTACTTTTTGGGTAAATAAGGTGCTATTTTAATTAGCTTTTATTATTTTTCTTATCATATTTTTTTTCTGCCTGCATTTACTTTTAGTTGTGGGTACAAGAATTCTGACTGTGTTTGTAATTCCATTGTGTTCCCATGATTCATGGCATATTGTCCAATATTAATAATGCATGAGGCTTGTGAATACCTGTGCTTGAAAGGACAAGGATTTGATGCTGTCTCAAAATCTTTTACTACCATTAATTAACTGATAAGTCTATGTGCTTCCCTTGTGTGCAAGCTTTCTTACTCTTTTCTCTTGTTAAATTATAAACAAGGCTAAATTTTTAAAGCTAGATAGTAGAAATATATTTACATGTTCACAGCTTATTTAAAAAATTAGAATATTTGAACACTGATTGTGTTCTGGTCATGTTGAAGTTAACCAACTTATTTGAAATATAAATATTTATTAAAAATATATATATGTATATATATTAAAGTATATATATCAGATGACCAAGAACAAAATGGCCTTAATGTTCCCCTCAACTGAACTAAAGTTCTTTATTATAGAGCCCTGGCTGCTATTTTTTAAAAAGCACTTACTTTAGAAAACTAGCAATTATAAATTCTCTTTCCTTTAAGGTATAAAAGTTCTCTCAGCCTCTTGTGAGTTTATCTACCCAGGACTGTCTTTTTCAAGGACTAGGGAGTCATCTTTTTTAAATATAGCCAGGAAAAATAGAGCCCTGTTTTCAATCTCCAAGAGAGGGTAGGACTGAGCTATGGTAAGCACCAAGTACCACGCACAGATGGCTTCATCACACTGACCAACCTGATGAAGCCCTCCAGGGCTTTTTCACTAGCTCACCACAGGGCTTAAAATCTCTCCTGCTTTGTTTCAGTGGACTATACTATATTTTATGTAAGTATAAAATGGAGTTAATATATATATTTTATCCACATGCATTCCATATATTTTTTTAATATATTTATAAACATATATGGATATACATATTTTATACTTTATATGTATTATATTTACAAACACATACATCAATATATTATATGTAGAAGCAAACCCTAAATTTCATAACACCAGAACCAAGTACTAAGATGGAAGAAGAAATAGACTATTTTATTCTTAAAATAACACTTCTGTCCCATTCCACACTCTCTGTTAGTACCTTCCTGCCCCAGTGCATTAAACACACACACACACACACACAAACACACACACAGCAAATTTAGAGCCTCTGCACCTTTGGAATAAGTCACCCAGGAGTCCCTCCTGTCATAAATGAGTATGGTGGAGCTGCACCCCATCTGGAGGACAGGGAGGCAGAACAACAAAACAAAAAAGAGGAGACAATTGCTGCCAACTGATTTTCTTACTTTCACTTTTCACCTTAGCAAAAGCCATGACGATAACTATGCTTCTGTCTCCATCTCCACGCCTGCCTGCCCTGTCCTGTCTTCCCCAGGCCCTCACCGGCTGACTTGATAGTGATGGCACATTCAAGTTCAGCTCTTTCTAGGTCTTGGGCAGATTCTTGCTGGATTCTATAACGATCAGGACTCAGTCCATACCCCCCACACCACTCACCCATGGAATGATATTGTGGCCAATGGGTCCAGTTTATACTGTTCTAGGAATAAGCAATGAGGCTTGTGTGGTCTTTGTACTTCAGTATTTCCTATTGTCTTCAATACAAGTTGGAAATTTTATGAAACTTGATTTCAGTCTTGGTCTCTCTCCTAGTATCCTTACTCCCTGATGAGACTAGATCTGTGCACAGAACCCTAACTCTTAAAACTGCAACACTGGGGACCCATTGTGAATCTGGCTCACCCAGATCATAACTCAGTGTGTGGCAAAGAATTATCCTTCTTTAAGTTTCTCCTTACCTATGTCTGCTTTCTCAGTCTGACTCTACAACCTTACTCTGTACTTGCTTCATACTCCCTACACTGGTTTGTTTCCTTAGAATTTACAGAGACTTTTTGATATAGTATATTGGAAAAATTAATAAAAAGCCTTCTGCCCTACACATCCCTCTCACTCATGGTGCTGGTAAGAGAGCTTGCATGAGGTATAACAAGAAAACGTAAAGAATGGACCAACAGCAGGGGGAAAAGATGGCAGCATGTGAAGTGAGGTAGAAACCCCCTGCCAAAACCACATATAACATGAAAATACAGCAATTATACCTAATCCTGAAAGAGTGACCCAAAGACTGCAGAACAGGCTGCCTACATCTGGGGAAAAGAGAAGACTTCACAGAAAAGGGTAAAGTAACAAAGCCATGATCCCATGGGAGCCAAACCCTCCACTGACCCCAGCTCACAGGTGGGAGGATGAGAAATGAAATGGGGAGAGAGTAGAAGCACAGGACTTCTAAACACCCAGCCCTGGAGATCTGCTCCAGGAGCACAAATGCACATTACATGGTGCTCTGGAGATTGGTGGGGTTGGAAAGCAAAGACAATCAGAATACTTAGAGAGACTGAGATTCCAGCTGCTTGTGGAGAACAGGTATCCACAACCAGCTGCTGTAGGACAAAAGAAAGGTGGGCACTTTGAAAGACTTCCCAACAGCGAGAGTGGTGCTAAAGGGGCAAGCATTACACAGAGCTTGCTGCTCAGGAAAAGGACAGGTGGACAAAATCGTCCAGGCACACTCAGCCCAGCAGGTTGGGAACTTGTAGGAGCTTCAGACACTCAATACACCTGCTGGCAACACAGTGCCATGGCCTCCCACTGAGACTTGCAGCCTGCTGCTTGTTCCTTAACAGGCACTGGGTCACAAACCTGCTGCCCCTGCCACAGCGCCAGGCTAGTGGGAGGCTGGCTCCGCTATGGCAGCAACAGGGGCATAGCACAGAGGCTCCTCACTGTGTGCTTGGCCCACTGGACCTGGCAGTGGGGGCAGGCACTGCAGCCGGGAAGCAGGAAAGAGCTCTTTCCTCCCAGCAGTCTCTGGCACTGCAAACCTGCTACCCCCACCATCGCTCCAGTTACTGGGCAGCTCCAGAGAGTAGAGCTTCTGGGCACTACTTTCTGCCTACACAAAGTTATTATTCCAGAGAAATCAATAAAAATATAAAATGACAAAACAACATGGTACAAACCAGAATCCCACAAACACCAGAAAGAGAGTTAAGTGAAAGTGAATTCACCAATTTCTTGATAAATATTTCAAAATATAAATCAGAAACATGCTCACATAGCTACAGAAAAATATTCAAGACCTCAGGGAGGACTTCAAGAAAGAGAAACTTTGAAAAATACAGTATCTGAAATACAACACAAAACGGAGGGATTTAAAAGCAGATTAGATGAGGTAGAGGAGATGGTAAATGAAATAGAAATTAGAGAACAGGAAAACAAAGAAACTGAGACACAAAGAGAAAAAAGAATCTCTAGAAATGAAAGAATAATAAGAGAAATGTTTGATGAATCCAAACGGAACAATATTTGCATTATAGGGGTACCAGAAGAAGAAGAGAAACAAAAAGGAATAAGAAGTCTCTTTGAGGAAATAATTTCTTAACACTTACCCAAATTCGGGTAGGAAATAGTCTCTTAGACTCATGGAAGTGCACAAATCTCCCAACACAAGGGACCATAGGAAGACAATACCAGGACATATAATAATAAAAATGGCAGAGATCAAGGACAAGGAGAAAGTATTAAAAGCTGACAGAGAGAGAAAAAAAGACCACCTACAAAGGAAAGCCCATCAGGCTATCATCAGACTTCTCAGGAGAAACCTTACAGACCAGAAGGGAGTGCCATGATATATTTAATGCAATGAAACAGAAGGGCTTCAGACAAAGAATACTCTATCTGGCAAGTTTATCATTTAAATTTGAAGGAAGGATTAAAATAATTTCCAGATAAGCAAAAGTTGAGGGAATTTACGTCCCACAGACTGTCTCTACAGAGTATTTTAAAGGGACTGCTATAGATGGAAATACTCCTAAGGCTAAGTAGCTGTCACCAGAGAAAGTAAAACCACAGTAAAGGAAGTAGACCAATTAATTAGTAAGCAAATGCAAAATTAAATCAACTACCCTCAAGGTTAATCAAGGGATACACAAAGAGTATAGAATATGACACCTAATATATAAACAGTGAAAGAGGAAGAAAAAGGAGGAAAAAAACCCCATTAGATTGTGTTTCAAATACCTAAATGGACTCAGAGCACCAATCAAAAGACACAGTTACAGAATGAATAAAAAACAAGACCTATTTATATGCTGCCTACAAGAGACTTACTTCAAACTCAAAGACATACACAGACTAAAAGTGAATGGATGGAGAAAGATAGTTCATGTAAATAATAGGGAGAAAAAAGAGGAGTTGCAATACTTGTGTCAGACAAAACTGATTTCAAAACAAAGAAAGTAACAAGAGATAAAGAAGGACATACATAATGACACAGGGGTCAGTCCAACAAGACAATATAACCATAATAAATATCTATGCACCCAATATAGGAACAACTCAATATGTGAAACAAACACTGACAGAATTAAAGAGGGAAATAGAATGCAGTGGATTCACTTTAGGAGACACCACTCACTCCAAAGGACAGATCAATCAGACAGAAAACAAGAAAGGAGGTGAAAGCACTGAATAACACATTAGAACAGATGGACCTAACAGACATCTACAGAACACTCCATCCAAAAGCAACAGGATACACATTCTTCAAAAGAGCATATGGAACACTTTTCCAGAATATATGACATATTAGGCCATGAAGAGAGCCTCAGTAAATTCAGAAAGATTGAAATTGTACTAACCAGATTCTCAGACCACAAAGTATAACACTAGAAATAAAGTATGCAAAAGAAACAAAAAGACCACAAACACATGGAGGCTTAACAACATACTCCTAAATAATCAAAGGATCAATGACCAAATAAAAACAGAGACCAGGGAATATATGGAGACAAATGACTACAATTCAAAACCCCAAAACCTGTGGTATGCAGCGAAGACAGTTCTAAGAGGAAAGTATATTGCACTCCAGGTTTACCTCAAGAGGGAAGAACAATGCCAAATGAACAGTCTAAACTCACAATTAATAAAACTAGAAAAAGGAGAACAAAGGAGGCCCAAAGTCAGTAGGAGGGACATAATAAAGATCAGAGAAGAAATAAATAAAATTAAGAAGAATAAAACACTAGAAAGAATCAATGAAACAAGGAGCTGGTTCTTTGAGAAAATAAACAAAATAGATAAAGCCCTAGCCAGACTTAAAAAGAAAAAAAGAGAGTCTACACACATAAACAGAATCAGAAATAAGAAAGGAAAAATCATTACAGAGACCACAGAAATACAAAGAATTATTTGGAATACTATGAAAAATTATATGCTAACAAATTGGATAACCTAGAAGAAATGTACAACTTTCTAGAAAAATACAACCTTCCAAGAATGACCCAGGAAGAAACAGAAAATCTGAACAGACCAATTACCAGCAATGAAATTAAATTGTTATTCAAACACTACCTAAGAACAAAATCCCTGGAACAGATAGTCTCACCACTGAATTTAATCAAACATTTAGTGAAGACCTAATACCCATCCTCTTTAAAGTTTTTCAAAAAGTAGAAGAGGAAGGAATACTTCCAAACTCATCCTATGAAGCCAGCATCACTCTAATACCAAAACCAGACAAAGACACTATAAAAAAAAATTACAGAACAATAGCCCTGATGAACATAGACACAAAAATACTCAACAAAATATTGGCAAATCAAATTAAAATATACATCAAAAAGATCATCCATCATGATCAACTGGGATTTATTCTAGGGATGCAAGGATGATACAATATTCGAACATCCATCAACATTATACACCACATCAACAAAAGGACAAAAATCACATGATCATCTCAATAGATGCTGAAAAAGCATTTGAAAAAATTCAACATCGATTTATGATAAAAACTCTCAACAAAATGGGTATAGAGGACAAGTACATCAACATATAAAGGCCATATATGACAAACCTACTGCCAACATCATACGTAACAGTGAAAAGCTGAAAGCTTTTCCTTTAAGATCAGAAACAGCAAGGATGACCATGTTCCTCACTTTTATTCAACATAGTACTGGAGTTCCTACCCACGGCAATCAGACAACACAAAGAAATAAAAGGCATCCAGATTGGTAAGGAAGAAGTTAAACTGTCACTGTTCGCAGATGACATGACATTGTACATAAAAAACCCCTAAAGAATCCACCCCAGAACTAGTAGAACTAATAACTGAATTCAACAAAGTTGCAGGACACAAAATTAATACACAGAAATCTATTGCCTTCCTATATACTAACAATGAACTAGCAGAAAGAGAAATCAAGAAAACAGTTCCATTTACAATTGCATCAAAAAGAATAAAATACCTAGGAATAAACCTAACCAAGGAGGTGAAAGACCTACAACCTGAAAACTACAGGACACTCATGAGATAAAGTAAAGAAGACAGCAATAAATGAGAGTACGTCACATGCTCATGGATAGGAAGAATTAATATTGTTAAAATGGCCATCCTGCCTAAAGCAATACAGATTCAATGCAATACCTATCAAAATACCAACAGCATTCTTCAATGAACTAGAGCAAATAGTTCTAAAATTCATTTGGAAATATAAAAGACCCTGAATAGCCAAAGCAATCCTGAGAAGGAGGAATAAAGTGGGGGAGATTACGCTCCCAGACTTCAAGCTCTACTATAAAGTCAAGTAATCAAGACAATTTGGTACTTGCATAAGAACAGACACATAGATTAATGGAACAGAATAGAGAGTCCAGATATAAACACAAGCATATATGGTCAATTAATATATGATAAAGAGCCATGATATACAGTGGGGAAAAGACAGCCTCTTCAACAACTGGTGTTGGAAAAACTGGACAGCTACATGTAAGAGAATGAAACTGGTTTATTGTCTAACTTCATACACAAAAGTAAAACAGAAATGGATCAAAGACCTGAATGTAAATCAAGAAACCATAAAACTCTTTGAAGAAAACATAGGCAAAATCTCTTGAGTATAAACATGAGCAACTTTTTCCCGAGCACAGCTCCTCAGGCAAGGGAAACAAAAGCAAAAATGAACACATGGGACTATATCAAACTAAATGCTTCTGTACAGCAAAGAACACCATCAGCAGAACAAAAAGGCCTCCTACAGTATGGGAGAATATATTCATAAAGGACATATCTGACAAGGGGTTAGCATCATAAATATATAAGAGCTCACACACCTCAACAGCCAAAATGCAAGTAACCCAATTAAGAAATGGGCAGAGCATCTGAACAGACACTTCTCCAAAGAAATTCAGATGGTCAAGAGGCATATGAAAAGATGCTTCACATTGCTAATTATCAGGGGAAATGCAAATTAAAACCAGTGAGATATTACCTCATACTAGTTAGGATGGTCAACAACCAAAAGACAAGGAACAACAAATGCTGGTGAGGATGTGGAGAAAGGGGAACCCTCCTGCACTGTTGGTGGGAATGTAAATTAGTTCAACCATTGTGGAAAGCAATATGGAGGTTCCTCAAAAATCTAAAAATAGAAATACCATTTGACCCAGGAATTCCACTCCTAGGAATTTACCCCAAAAAACAAGATCCCTGATTCAAAACAACATATATACCCCTATGTTTATTGCAGCACTATTTACAATAACCAAGACATGGAAGCAACCTGAGTGTCCATCAGTAGATGGATGGATAAAGAAGAGGCAATACATATACACAATGTAATGTTATTCAGCCATAAGAAGAAAACAAATCCTACCATTTGCAACAACATGGATGGAGCTAGAGGGCATTATGCTCAGTGAAATAAGCCAGGGGGAGAAAAACAAATACCATATGACTTCACTCATTTGTTGAGTATAAAAACAAAGCAAAACTGAAGGAAAAAATAGCAGAAGACTCAGAAACTGAGAAGGGACTAGTGTTACCAGAGGGAAGGGGTTGGGGAGTGTGTGTGAGGATAGAGAAGGGATTAAGGGGCATTATAATTCACAATCACAATATAGGTAAGTTCCAGGGAAGGCAGTGCAGCACAGAGAAGACAAGTAATGAGTCTATAGCATCTTAATTACACTGATAGTGATTGCAGTGGGGGCTGGCAGGGGTGGTGATGATAAGGATTTGTTAATATAGATGCATGTTGAAACTACAATGTTGTTCATGTGAAACCTTCATAAGATTGTATATCAATGATAGTTCAATTTTAAAAAAAGCAAAAAAACATGTAAAGAATGTAAGTGGGTAATGATGAAAATATATACTGTTTATTATGTGCCTATGATTTAGTGGGCATTACATATGCAGTGTCTAATACAATAACAGCCAGCCAACTTGAGTGTTACTAACCCCATTTTACAGGTTGATAATCTGAGTTTGAGATTCAGAAAAAACTTGATCAGTTAAGGAGCCATGGGCAGTAAATCCAAGAGCTGAAATTCAAACACAGGACTAGTTTGGGCATAGATCTTAAGCTCTCTCTCGTGTCAGGAGATTCAGATGTTCATTGCCAAGAATTAGTACTCTCCTTCTGTTGGCAGAAGGAAAAAGCCTAACCTGAAAAGTGGCAGGTATAATAAAAAAGGCAAAGCACTAGGAATCGGAATACCTTGCAAATTAGTTGTGTGCCCTTGAGCAAATCATCCTAGATGTTTGGAATAACAATTTTCTTATCAACTGAATAAGGAATTAGGGCAGTTGGTGATTTTAGATCCTTTATAAATTAAAAAGTATATAGCTCTTCCTGAATGCTAATTGCACTCTAAGAGTCTTCTTGGAAATGTGCATTTGAAAAAAATGTTTTTTGCCATTTCCTCAGGCAACTTTTGGAGATATATAACCCAGTGCTGTGTAAGAATAAAGTTAGGAAACTTGTGAAAAGAATAATACCTTCTCCTGTGACCTAAAAAACAATGACTCAAAGTCCTTTGCTTTTCTCCATTTACCGTGTAATGGAGATAAAAACAATAAATATTTACACCAAGGTTTGTGCCAGAGAGGCTGCCTCTCAATTCCTGCTACACACTTTTGAGTGCCTAGCCATGAATCTGAGAAGTGTTTTTTTCTTGCTTTCCAGCCAAACTGGCATATCCTGGAGGGAGAAAAATCCATAAATCCCAATATTTAGCTCGCAGTTTGCCTTCCATCTGCCTCCCTAATAGATTTCAGGCAGAGGAAGGTTTTGTATCCTCACTCCCCAGGACAAAGAGAAGCCATTAAAAGTGCCAGGCATTGCTGAAATGCAGGAAATGCATAGGGTCACTGTTAAGTTTGGCAGGCAAAGCAAAACGACTTTAGCTTACACATATTAGGAAATCTCTTTGCACAGCTGATCTGCGATAGACAGAAGATGAAAGGGAGTCAGCCAACACTGGAAGGCCACTACACCCATTCAGATATGCTGACGTTAGTGTCAGAAACCTTCTTCTGCCATCCAGTGCCAGTTCAACTAATGCTCACCAAAACCCAGCGATGTGCACAAGGACTTCATAGATGCCAGGAAGACTTCGGTGAGAAGAGCAGATTAAAATTTACCTTTTAATTACCATCCATTAACATCATCTCCAAATAAAACCACACAATTCTTTGCTTCCATTACAAGATCAAGAGAGACTTTTGCTTTTGTCTTATTGATCACTGAATTTCACCGCTACCTAAGAACTCAGATATTCATGTAGTTAGTAATCCTCTCACAACCTTCTACAAATCAGTCAAAAGCATCCTAAAGGAGAGAGATTAGTCTTCTAAACATCACCAGCAGATTTTCTTCTATATCAAATATACTGTATATATATTTATATATATACATCAGCAAAAGAAAAAGGCAGAATGTGAAGAGACAGAGAACACAAGCCAATTAAAGTCTGAAGCCTAGTGGTTTGAATGTTGTATGAAAATATATTCTTATCCTGGTACAAAAGCGGTTGTATAGCAATCACAAGTTAGAAATTCTCATTAGAGCGATTTATTTGGCCTTTGGCAAGAAGCAGTTAATTTGTAAGGAAAATCATCCTTTCAGTAGTAGGACTTAGGAATGAGTCTTACTGCCAACAGTCTTTTTCCGACTGCAGTTATGAATTGTAGCTGCACTTCAGCAAATCTCAAGCTCATCCAATTAACATAATCTTTAGGATTGCCTTGATGTCTAAATTTGTAATGTCAATGGAATCAGACTTGTACTGTTCTGACACACTTTTTTACAAAATATAGTTGCAATAGTAAAAAGGAAACTACTGCAATTCAATCTAAGCCAAGTGATGTTACAGGAAATACAAAAGTCTATGCCAATCCTTATAAAAGTGCAGTCATATAAAAAAAAATCTAGGGATGCCAGCACATTCTCAAGGAACTAATGGAATAGGAGTTTAATGATTTGGCTGAAGCCCCAAAAGCTGAGAACTGTAAAGTAGGTGCCAGGTGCCCATATTATCCTACAGTGAGATGTTACTTCGCCAACGCTAGAGCATGAGAATGTTTCTCACATGTTATGAAGTCATGTACCTCACCCATAAAATAAGAGGTGGCTGTAATACAGATGATCTTCTGAAACCTGATCATAGTATGCCATTTTGATTATAAAGTATCCATTTTAGAATAAGTTTCTGGGCTGCATTCCAAGGGAAAGGGAACCGGACTACTCCCCCTAAGTCAGTCTGCAGGTGTGAGACCTATGAAAGTTTACTGACTCTGCTGAATCCCAAGATAAGAGAAGAGAACTCCACGCTTACCTGCTTGCATGTAGCACCCTTTCCGCTTCCTGATAAAAGCCAGCACAATGGGCAGGGAGTGGGAGCGACTTCAGTAGAGCAGCTGCCCAAATGCCGTCCATTGCTCTGTGGGTAACCCCTTAATAAAACTCATTTACCAGCAAGCTAGACTTGTGTGAGTTGTTCTTTAGCCTGTCAGCTCCCTCACAATTTGAGGGAAGAGGTTTCTTTATCATCTGTCTGGAAAATTCTCATAACAAAAGGAGAAACCTGAATATTCACACAGGATTTCCTTGAAAAGTCTTGTCAGGGAGCTAATGCTACCTCATGAGGGTTGGGGAAGAATGTTTCCTCCTACAGTAATCTAAATAAAAGTTTTTTTTCAAAGGCTCTGTATGCACCTTCTGCAGTTTAATTAACACAGAAGACTGGTATTTGAAGCACAGCTGAGAAGTTTAAAACTAAGAGGCTGCTCTTAACAGCAGAACAATAGAGCTTGGAGAGAGAGGGTTTAGGGAAGCATATAGTTTGGTGGTAGGACTAATTTCACATGTATCAGTAATTGCATTAAATTACTACAAAGTAATTTAAAAATGTACTTGATGGTTCAGTAAAAAGACAAAGATAGATTGTTCAAGATACTTTTTGATACATTTACAACATAAAATTAGAATAAAACTTTAAGAATGGAATAAGAAAGATATACCATGTAAATATTAACCAAATTTATTAATTTCAAATAGACTTTAAGGCAAAAAAACAAATTTGAAGTAAAAAGAGTCAACTTATCATAATGATATAACAGGTTAAAATTCTTCCCACTGCATAACAAGGTCTCACAACATATAAAGGAAAAACTGAAAGAAAAAAAAAAGCCTACAGTAAATAAATAAATAAATAAACTGTAAGCAGAGATTGATATATGTCATTCAGTAATTGATGGAACAAGCAGACAAGGACTTTGAACTCTCACCTTGGGATTAAGGGTTGATGTTGGAGACACCTAATTCTTCTGAATAAGAATTGTTTGAATGATTTATTTGTGTGATCTTCATACATTAAACAGACACTAGGATCTATGTCTCCAGCAACTTTTCAATGGTTCATGTACACTGCTATATTCCCAAATAAATCTAAGACTCTAAAAATGTTCAGTATTTTTAAAAGAATATTCTTTCAGATGAAATGTACTAACATAAAAAAGAATATAGGTAATCTCATTTTGCTAACCAGAAAAAATAATTTTTTCCTAATATTCCCCCATGCATGACAGAAGTAGCAGCAGTCTGACAAGCCAAAAAAAAAATTTACAATGGGGGAAATAATTCATCAGAGGAAACTGTCAAAGGAACAGTAAGTAGTATTTCTCCTTGGTTAGTTAGTAATGCATTTGTGGGAAGTTAGTGTGTGAAGAAAGAGAGGGAATATTTGACTTATTTTTGACACCTTACTAAGGTCAGTAGTGAGTGGGTAGAAAAATATCCACTTTCAACCACTGTTAGAAATGTTAGGCAGAAAGACAGACATGAGCACGTGGAGGGAGAATAAGGCCAGTGGAGCCGACTAAAGGGGACTCAGAGTGAACCAGATAAAACCAGAGAGCCAGAAAGGACTCACAGAGTTAATGAGTCAATTAGTTGAAGTTCCAAGGGCCAGGAGTGACTTGGAATGTCCAGATACTCCCCAGATGGAAAACAGTTCCCTAGGGACTTCTCTGTCGTAGGTGGGGCAGGGAAATGAGACAAGGGTCATGCCATTTTAAAATCTACCTAGCCTGCAGAAATGGCCCGGCTTGTTCTTTAACTTAATCTATATGTTGTTCTTCTTCTTCCAGCTCCTTAATTAAGCAACTTTATAACCAGGACAGGAGATAGGCCTCCGAAGTGTAAATGAACCTATGTGGATAAGGAATGCTGAGATCTGGACCAACACAGTCACCTAAATAAACCTATTTTTAAGACAAAACTTCAAAGGAATTATAAATCACCTGTGTACATTATGCCTTGTGCTGACCCTTACCCCAAAAGCCCTAAAAGACTCCAGACCCTAAACCTTTAAGCATGCCTCCTCTCTGAGGCTGCCTGCACTCCCCTTTCTTTGAGTGTGTCACTCTCTCTGTTTTACTCCAGATAAGTAGGGAGGGGCTATTGAAAGCTCTGATTTGGGTTTGCAAGTTCTCGACAGACAGGACTGCAGGTGTACGATCATGTTCTTTGGTAGCCTGCCTGAAAATCTCCTTCCTTTGACTTTGCGAAGTTCTCAGAACATAATCTCACTCCATCCAGTGCCCTGCAGCTCTCCCAAATCCTGGGGTGGTAGGGGCTTACTTTCTATGCCGTGCATATTCAATTGGACACTGGACACCAGGTGACCCTAGCTTTAGGAGTTCGCAAGGGATTTGCCCTATGCCAAGCAGGAGTTCAGTGAGCTTCTCTCTCCTCCCCTTGTTCCTCCTTGCTCTCTGCTGCCTGCAGGGCAGATGCCATTCTCTGCCATTCTTGCTTTAATGAATTCCTTCCTAACATATTCACATTGACTTCCCTGCACTTCCAAACCAAATTTCTTCCCAACAGAAATACAGCCTTGGAGGAAATGTGGCTATTTCAAATACTTCTTGGTATATATATATTATTACTGTCTACCAATATCAACTTCTCTTTTCTAATAAGAAAATTATTCCTCCTTACTTCCTTGAAGCCAGTAATGGTCGCATGACTTGATAGAACAATTAAGTATGAGCAGAAATGACATGGGTCACTTTAAGTACAGGTACACTCTATAGTCAGTTCTCATTGCTTGCCGTAGATATGTTCTATAAAGCATCTGTGAATAGTGAAGTAGCAATGACTTAGTCATTGCTCGTAATGGGGTTAAGTCCCTACAAGCATCTGGCCACCATATTTTTATCAACTGATAGATACAGCCAATAATACTTATTTTATGTGTGTTTCTGTTTAAAGACACCTTACTGAGTAGGTATTTCTTACAAATTAATAGTTAGATGCAGTATATCTCTATAATAAAACACTAGCCAAGAAAGGGTTTAGCATTTTCCTGATCCTGCACATCAAGACTATACATGTCTTTAGTCTTCAACTTCACAACCATACTGTCTCCTGTACTTTTTTTTAATCAGTCATCATCTGATAAGCCTATGAATTTAACCATTTTCCATCTTTTCCATAGCTTTAGATATTACTATAAATCTGGATTACTATCTTACTGGATCTTTACAATATCTGTTACTTTATTACTTTCTGGAGCAGCTTGGGTAGACTGGAAAATTTCCTCTTCCTTTTTCTGGATGTACTGTACTGTTGATTCATTAACCCTGAACTCACAGACAGCAATACTATCACTAATGCCTGAATAAAGCTTACCTAGCATACATTATTTTCTCCATAAAGCACACCACAGACTTCTTGTGCAAGTAACATTAGACAGTACTTCATTGCTATGCCTGGGCCACTTTAAACAGCAAAATCACTAGCAAAAAAGGACAATATTAAAAAGGATCATGAGATAGGCCACCAAAAAAGCCACTTGTTTGCAGTATGAGTGTTGAAACAATAAAGCAGAGTGTTTTCTTGTCTGACATCAGCTTGAAATAAATGTACACCGTGGGGAACTTAAATTTTTTGCCACTTTGTGCACATCTGTGAGGAACCACAACAGCACTATGACATTGACTTGCAGATTACAAATAAATGTGAGCACGTAGATGAATTTGTAAATTAAGGATAGATTCCATAGCTTAATCTTGACCAACAGTTTTCCAGATACTGGCTGATTCATGTCTCTGGGCAAATGGAGACCTCAACTGACCATGGCTGAACATGTAGCATGAGTCAGAATTAAACTTTTGTATTTTATTTCTCTTAAACTTTGGGATTTGAGAGTTACTGCAATATAACCTCACCTACCCTGACTTAAACATGCCTTGACCTAGAAGTTTCACTGCAAAATTTACCTAACAAATATACTCACACATCTGAACAAAGACATATGAAGTATGTAGAACATTTGTAGAAGGATATATAAGACCAATAACTCTGATCATCTCTGACAATCAAGATTAGGAAACTGAGGTGGTACTTAATTTTCATTGAATAACTTTTTAATAGTTATAATTGTATATATTGTTTTTTCAATAAAAAGATAAAAATAAATGTTTAAATTAAAGTAGAAAAAACAAATGGAAAGGTTGTATGTGTTATTAAAAATCAGCCTTCAATTTTTCTCTTAAAATTAAGGAAACATCAGCTATACTTAACTGAAAATTTCTAGAAAGCTTAGATTGTTGTCTATCTATGGATTTTTTTTTTAGAGGCAGATTATCTCACTATGTGAAAGATGGATTTGAGCTATTTTCAATCATTTCTTATTATTCTAAATTATTATTTATATCTAGGGACCAGAAATTTTGTTCTCTTTTCTGAGATCCAAAAATGCCAACAGGGGAATACAGCAGCATAACAATTGAAATGTCAACACAGCCCTGCTTCCTGGAAGAGTCAGTACATTCATGGCAAACCTAGTTTGTATCAAATCATGCAGCTTATCTATCAAGATCACTGGGACATGACTAAAAAGTATCAGAGGATGAAATAATTGCCTTCCAGAAATAGTGAATCAATCTTTTGATAAATGTGAGAATGCTGCTACCTTTTGTAACATATTTTTTAGATTTTAAACATTCATCCCTTTTGTAAATTTTTTTTCAGAAATGTTATTACAGCTACATATTAACTGAAAATTTAAGGTGACAATAGTATCACAGAAAACATTTTGAAAATAAAAAATATCCTATAATTTCTCCACCTTAAAACTCTTTCAACAATTTTTTATCAATGTCATCTTCATTTTTATTATCTTTCTGTCTTGTCCACAAGTATCCATAGATTTACCAAGCATAAACTGAGTGCATATATTTTCTGTGTATTTTAGTCTAACTTGATTCCAAAAAAGTTTTATTGAAAAATTTCCTCATAATTTATTTTGATAACATTCCCATATTAGTGAATCAGTGCCACATTATTGAAATAAATTCCCTTCAGGTCAGATTTGTGTGTATTTATATAAAGAGAATAGTTGCACAAAAGCAATTTTTATATATTTGTATAAGGAGACTGTTCAGAAAATAGCTCACTTTCAGGTAATTATATATATTTTAAAATTTTTTATTAAGGTATTATTGATAACACTCTTATGAAGGTTTCACATGAAAAAACAATGTGGTTGCTATTTTTACCCATATTATCAAGTCCCCACTCATACCCCAATGCAGTACCTGTCCATCAGTGTAGTAAGATGCCACAGATTCACTGTTTGCCTTCTCTGCGCTACAATGTTTTCCCCATGACCCATCAATCCCCTTCTCCCTCCCTCCTCACCCACCTTCCTACACCCCTCCCCTTTGGTAACCACTAGTCCCTTCTTGGAGACTCTGAGTCTGCTGCTATTTTGTTCCTTCAATTTTGCTGCGTTGTTATACTCCACAAATGAGGGAAATCATTTGGCACTTGTCTTTCTCTGCCTGATTTATTTCACTGAGCATAATATCCTCCAGCTCCATCCATGTTGTTGCAAATGGTAGGATGTGTTTCTTTCTTATGGCTGAATAGTATTCCATTGTGTATATGTACCACCTGTTCTTTATCCATTCATCTACTGATGGACACTTAGGTTGCTTCCATATCTTGGCTACTGTAAATAGTGCTGCGATAAACATAGGGGTGCATATGTCTTTTTGAATCTGAGAAGTTGTATTCTTTGGGTAAATTCCAAAGAGTGGGATTTCCTGGTCAAATGGTATTTCTAATTTTAGTTTTTTGAGGAACCTCCATATTGCTTTCCACAATGGCTGAATTAGCTTACATTCCCACAAGCAGTGTAGGAGGGTACCCCTTTCTCCGCATCCTCACCAGCATTGTTATTCTTAGTCTTTTGGATGCTGGCCATCCTTACTGGTGTGAGGTGATATCTCATTGTGGTTTTAATTTGCATTTTCCTGATGATTAGTGATGTGGAGCATCTTTTCATGTGTCTGCTGGCCATCTGAACTTCTTCTTTGGAGAATTGTCTCTTCATATCCTCTGCCCTTTTTTTAATTGGGTTATTTGCTTTTTGGGTGTTGAGGCATGTGAGTTCTTTATATTTTTTGGATGTTAACCCCTTGTTGGATATGTCATTTACAAATATATTCTCCCATACTGTAGAATGCCGTTTTGTTCTGTTGATGGTGTCCTTTGCCATACAGAAGCTTTTAGTTTGATGTAGTCCCAAGTGTGCATTTTTGCTTTTGTTTCCCTTATTTGAGGAGATGCATTCAGGAAGAAGTTCCTCATGCTTATACTCAGGAGATATTTTGCCTATGTTGTCTTCTAAGAGTTTTATGGTTTCATGACTTACATTCAGGTCTTTGATCCATTTCAAGTTTACTTTTGTGTATGGGGTTAAACAATAATCCAGTTTCATTCTTTTGCATGTATCTGTCCAGTTTTGCCAACACCGGTTGCTGAAGAGGCTGTCATTTCTCCATTGTATGTCCATGGCTCCTTTATCATATATAAATTGACGATATATGCTTGGGATTACATCAGGGCTTTCTAGTCTGTTCCATTGGTCTATGGGTCTGTTCTTGTGTCAGTACCAAATTGTCTTGATTACTGTGGCTTTGTAGTAGAGCTTGCAGTTGGGAAGCATAACCCCCCCCACCCCTGGCTTTATTCTTCCTTCTCAGGATTGCTTTGGCTATTCAGGGTCTTTTGTGGTTCCATATGAACTTTAGACTGATTTTCTCTAGTTCATTGAAGAATGCTATTGGTATTTTGATAGGGATTGCATTAAGTCTGTAGATTGCTTTAGGCAGGATGGCCATTTTGACAATATTAATTCTTCCTATCCATGAGCACGGAATGTGTTTCCATTTTTTGGCATCTTCTTTAATTTCTCTCATGTGTGTCATCGTTTTCAGAGAATAGGTCTTTCACTTTCTTGGTTGGGTTTATTCGTAGGTATTTTATTCTTTTTGATGCAATTGTGAATGGAATTGTTTCCTGATTTCTCTTTCTGCTAGTTCATTGTTAGTATATAGGAATACCACAAATTTCTGCATATTCATTTTGTATCCTGCAACTTTGCTGAATTCAGATATTAGATCTAGTAGTTTTAGAGTGGATTCTTTAAGGTTTTTTATGTACAATATCATGTCATCTACAAACAGGGACAGTTTAACTTCTTCCTTGCCAATGTGGATGCCTTTAATTTCTTTGTGTTGTCTGATTGCTGTGGCTAGGACGTCCAGTACTATGTTGAATAGAAGTGGGGAGAGTGGGCATCCTTGTCTTGTTCCTGATCTTAAAGGAAAAGTTTTCAACTTCTCAGTGTTAAGTATAATGTTGGCTGAGGGTGTGTCACATATGGCCTTTATTATGTTGAGGTACTTGCCCTCTATACCCATTTTGTTGAGAGTTTTTATCATGAATGGACGTTGAATTTTGTCAAATGCTTTTTCAGCATCTATGGAGATGATCATGTGGTTTTTGTCCTTCTTTTTGTTGATGTGGTGGATGATGTTGATGGATTTTCGAATGTATCATCCTTGCATCCCTGGAATAAATCCTACTTGATCATGATGAATCATCTTTTTGATGTGTTTTTGAAATCGGTTTGTTAGTATTTTGTTGAGTGGTTTTACATCTATGTTCATCAGGGATATTGGTCTGTAATTTTCTTTTTTTGTGGTATCTTTGCCTGGTTTTGGTATTAGAGTGATGCTGGCCTCATAGAATGAGTTTGGAGTATTCTCTCTTCTACTCTTTGGAAAACTTTAAGGAGGATGGGTATTAGTCTTCACTCAATGTTTGATAAAATTCAGTGGTTAAGCCATCTGGTCCAGTTGTTTTGTTCTTAGGTAGTTTTTTGATTACCAATTTAATTTCATCGATGGTAATTGGTCTGTTCAGATCTTCTGTTTCTTTCTGGGTCAGCCTTGGAGGGTTGTACTTTTCTAGAAAGCTGCCCATTTCTTCTAGGTTATCCAGTTTATCATATAATTTTTCATAGTTTTCTCTAATAATTCTTTGTATTTCTGTGTGTTCCATAATGATTTTTTCTTTCCCGTTTCTGTTTATTCATGCAGACTCTCTTTTTTTCTTGATAAGCCTGGCTAGAGGTTTATCTATTTTGTTTATTTTCTCGAAGAACCAGCTCTTGCTTTCATTGATCCTTTCTATTGTTTTATTCTTCTTGACTTTATTTATTTCTGCTGTAATCTTATTTATGTCCCTCCTTCTACTGACTTTGGGACTCATTTGTTCTTCTTTTTCTAGTTTCATTAATTGTGAGTTTAGACTGCTCATATGGGATTGTTCTTTCCTGAGGTAGGCCTGTATTGCAATACTCTCCTCTTAGCATGGCCTTTGCTGCATTCCACAGATTTTGCGGTGTTGAATTATTGTTGTCATTTGTCTCCATATATTGCTTGATCTGTTTTTATTTGGTCACTGATCCATTGGTTATTTAGGAGCATGTTGTGAAACCTCCATGTATTTGTGGGATTTTTCATTTTCTTTGCATAATTTATTTCTAGTTTCATACCTTTGTGGTCTGAGAAACTGGTTGGTACAATTTCAGTCTTTTTGAATTATCAAGGTTCTTTTTGTGGCCTAGGATATGATCTATTCTTGAAAATGGTCCATGTGCACTTGAGAAGAACGTGTATTCTGCTGCTTTTGGGTGTAGAGCTCTGTAGATGTCTGTTAGGTCCATCTGTTCTAATGTGTTGTTCAGTGCCTCTGTCTCCTTACTTATTTTCTGTCTGGTTGATCTGTCCTTCAGAGTGAGTGGTGTGTTGAAGTCTCCTAGAATGAATGCATTGCATTCTATTTCCCCTTTTAATTCTGTTAGTATTTGTTTCACATATGTAGGTGCTCTTGTGTTGGGTGCATAGATATTTATAATGCTTATATCTTCTTGTTGGTTTGACCCCTTTATCATTATGTAATGTGCTTCTTTGTCTCTTGTGACTTTCTTTGTTTTGAAGTCTATTTTGTCTGATACAAGTACTGCAACTCCTGCTTTTTTCTCCCTATTAGTTGCATAAAATATCTTTTTCCATCCCTTCACTTTTAGTCTGTGTATGTCTTTGGGTTTGAAGTGAGTCTCTTGTAGGCAGCATATAGATGGGTCTTGTTTTTTTATCCAGTCAGTGACTCTAGGTCTTTTGACTGGTGCATTCAGACTGTTTACATTTAGGGTGATTATCAATAGCTATGCACCTATTGCCATTGCAGGCTTTAGATTCGTGGTTACCAAAGGTTCAAGGTTAACTTCCTTACTATCTAAGAGTCTAACTTAACTCACTTAATATGCTATTACAAACACAGTCTAATGGTTCATTTTTTCTCCTCTTTTTTCTTCCTCCTCCATTCTTAATATATTAGGTATCATATTCTGTACTCTTTGTCTATCCCTTGATTGACTTTGGGGATAGTTGTTTTAATTTTGCATTTGCTTAGTAATTAACTGTTCTACTTTTTTTACTGTGGTTTTATTACATCTGTGACAGCTATTAAACCTTAGGAACACTTCCATCTATTGCAGTCCCCCCAAAATACACTGTAGAGATGGTTTGTGGGGGCTAAATTCTCTCAGCTTTTGCTTATCTGGAAATTACTTAATCCCTCCTTCAAATTTAAATGATAACCTTGCCAGATAAAGTATTCTTGGTTCGAGGCCCTTCTGCTTCATTGCATTAAATACATCATGCCACTCCCTTCTGGCCTGTTAGGTTTATGCTGAGAAGTCTGATGATAGCCTGATGGGCTTTCCTTTGTATGTGATCTTATTTCTCTCTCTGGCTGTTTGTAATAGTCTCTCCTTTCCTTGATCTTAGCCATTTTAATTACTGTATGTCTTAGTGTTGTCTTCCTTGGGTCCCTGTGTTGGGAGATCTGTGCACCTCCATGGCCTGATAGACTATCTACTCCCCCAGATTGGGGAAGTTTTCAGCAATTACCTCCTCAAAGACATTTTCTATCCCTTTTTCTCTGTCTTCTTCTGGTACCCCTGTAATGCAAATATTGTTCCAATTGGATTGGTCACACAGTTCTCTCAATATTCTTTCATTCTTAGAGATCCTTTTTTCTCTCTGTGCCTCAGCTTTTTTGTATTCCTCTTCTCTAATTTCTATTTCATTTATCGTCTCCTCCACTGTATCTAATCTGCTTTTAAAACTGTATGTTTCATTTGTGATACTGTGTTCCATAATGACTGGATCTCCTACCAGAATTCACTCCTGAGCTCTTGAATATTTTTCTGTACCTCCATGAGCATGTTAATAATTTTTATTTTGAAATCCCTTTCAGGCAGATTCATGAGGTCTATTTCATTTGAATCTTTCTCAGGGGTTGTATTCATAATTTTACTTTGAACTAGGTCCTTTTAGCGTTTCATGTTTATATATGGTGCCCTCTAGTGCCCAGAAGCTCTACTCTCTGGAGCTGCTCAGCCCCTGAAGCAATGCCGGGGTTGCAGGGGAGTGGTATTGATGCCTCAGGGGAGGAAAGAGCTTTTTCCTGCTTCCTGGCTGCTCTGCCTGTCTCCACTGCCAGAACCAGTGGGCCGAGCACACAGGTATAAGCCTCTATGCTTTGCATTTGTAGTTGCTGTAGACAGGGCTTCCCTGTGGCTGGCCTAAAGCCAGGGTATGGTTTGCCAGTTTGTGAGCCAGGTCAGGCCACCCAGGAGAAAGGCCCAGTTGGCTGGGTATCATGGAGGTGGTCCTTGTAGCTCTTTAGCCAGCCAGGGAGCTGGAGCTCCTGAAGATCATGAAAGTTCCCAACCTGCTTGGCAGAGTGCACCGGACAATTTTGTCTACCTGTCCTTTTCTCCTGAGCAGTAATCTCTGTGCAATCCTTGCCCCTTTAGCAGCCCTCTTGCTGTAGGATGTCTCTGAGACTGCCCACCTTTCTTTTGTCCCAGAGCAGCCAGATATGGATCCCTGCTTTCCACAAGCACCTGGAATCTCAGTCTCTCCAGGAATTCTGCCTGTCTTAGCTTTCCAACCCCATAATCACAAGAGTGTCATACAAGCACCATGAATTGTAGGTTTCTGCTCCCAGAGCAGATCTCTGGAGTTAGGTATTCAGCAGTCCTAGGCCTCTACTCCCTCCCCACTCTGTTTCTCTTCCTCCCGCTGCTGAGCTGGGGTGGGGAAAGGGCTTGGGTCCCACTGGCCACAGCTTTGGTACATTACCCTGTTCTGTGAGTTTTATTCTTTTCTCAAGTTGTATGCAGTTTGGCACAGTCCTCTTTCCTGTTGCTCTGTAGAGGTGTGCTGTGTCACAGTTCTCTCCAGGCTGAGGTTGAGATGCAGTTGTTTAAATCGTCTTCCTTTTTCACTATGTGGCAAAATTCTTATCAATAAATGATGCTCAGACATTTGGATTCTGGATGTCTATGGGTCAGACTCAGTCAGCAATCAATACTCCTGGTTCTATTTTACATCTTTCTGTACAAACTGCAGTCCAGGGCCATCTCTCTCCTCTGCTCCTGTAGAAGCTAGCCATAATAATAGTTTTATAGAGAAATATTATGAATTGAGTTCATGTACATTTTATACATGTATAAAAAGAACGATTACATAAACACACATATAGTATGTATGGTGGCAATAGGTAGTACATAAAGGAATATGCAAAATGATTTATTTTTTATATTAGGATAAGAAAAAAAATCTCCCTTAGCACTATAATTAAGAAACAGCTCCTATGCTCACATACATAAATTGATGTGTAAAGTGAAGTTGGATTTGGTTGTTTGGCATGTTGCAAATCATCATTCTTAAACTACTACCAGCAATTATGCCCTCAAACACAGAGCTGTATTGGCACACAAAACTGAACTTAGGGACACTGAATTTAACTCAGTCAAGGAATAAACCTGTCTTTGCATTTTACTATGAGCATAAAATCATCATCCTTCATTGATATTGTCACTGTGTTCATAGGAAATGCCCTTCTGACACCTTATTCTAACCACAAAATAATAATTTTCAGATTTTCCATTTATCCTATTAAACTATGAAGGTTCATTTCTAACACATAAGGAGGAAGGAAGCAAAGACTAACAGATAGGAAATCTGGCTCTAATTTGCTTAAATATATACAGTGCCCCAAAACTAATCCTCAGAAGGCATTGGAAGAGGCAAAAAATGTAATCCTTATTTGATTTCACATGAGGTAAATTGCTGTCAGTTGGAAGTATTAGGAAACAAGGCATTTAGTGGCTCAGGTAGCTAAAAAGTTAAAGATGTAGTTGCCCAGTAATGTTAAGAAGCTCCCAATTTCCTTCTGCCTCTCCACTCTTTTCCACAAATGAATTTTACCTAAATCTGATTTTCCCTGTCTTCTCAGATTACTACTGTCTTCGACCAGTTATATGTTTCTTTATCCATAATAACAAGGGGAAGGAAAGATGTCCTCTTCCTGCAATGACAACACAAAATGTTGGGCTTCCTTTTCCTTGAGCCAACCAGTTTCCTTGTAAACCTCTGAATATGGGGGTCAGGGGAAAGTGATCCCCTGATTTGTTTAGGTGTTTGTGTGGAGATAATCTACCCTTATTACCTCGTTGAAAAAGCTCTAGATCTGATTAGGAAAAGAGAAGAGGCAAACCGTTTTCAGGGAAATAAATATAATATTATCATTTTAAGAGTAAATATTTCTGTAAAGAAAATATGTCTAAAGTGCCTATTTTTTCCTCCAAAAAAGACTTCTTTCAAAAATTACACATAATTACATTGCTTTCATTATCTACATATACTTAAAGATCATGGAAAGAAGAGGTATAATTAATCTTATTAATTTACTCATCCATTTATTTAACTAATACATATTGAAAACATATTAGGATCCAGACACTATTGTAGACACTGAGAGCACAAGAGACAAGAGCAGACATCTCTACTCCCAAGTAACTGACAGCCAAGACTAGGTGACAAACAATAAGACAATGAAAAAGTAGGCTAGTAACATATTAATTCCAGGAGGTAAAAAAAATGTAGAATAATGAGAGAGTGACAGGAGGGAGGGTTGCTATTCAGCTCTGATGTTCAGAAAATACCTGTCTGAGAAGATGACATGGAATCTAAGGACCAAAGGAGAAAAGCCCAGCCAGTGAAGTGAAGGTGTTAGGAAAGAACATTCTGCTTGCAGAGAGAATTGCAGTGCAGAGATAAGAGGTAAGAACAAGACTGATGTGTTGTAGAGACAGAAAGATTCTCGACATGACTGGAGAGTCGTGAACATGGATGAAAATGGTGGGAGATGAAGTTAGAGAAAGTGATCATGGCCCAATTGAATAAAGTCACATTAATCATAGTAAGATGTTCATGTTTTATTCTAACTGAAATAAGGAGACCAAATATTACTGCACATGCTTATTCTGGCCCCCCATTATTTGGCCCCCCTTTATATGGGGAGAGACTTTTCCCATCTTGTGAACCTTGGCAGAAAGAAAAGCTTTCACTTTGCATTTTAGAGACGGAAACTATTCTGGTTTCCACTGAAGCTATGAAAGAGTCACAGGAAATATAAGGCCTCTTAGATTGTGACACGGTTGTAGAGAGACTGAGTTCCTAAGGAGGAAAAAGGTTGATGGCTTCCAGATTCCAGTGGTAACTACACCAACTGTTGGCAGCAAAGGCTGTGATAACATCCTTAGGGACCAGTTCAGCAGTGTGGCTGTGATGTGGCCCCTGGTTGCATAGTTCTGAACCTGGTTCTATATATCTCACCAGAAAGTCTTCCAATTATCAATGTATTTCTATTAAGTGATTTTTCATGTATATTAGTTAGCTGTTGTTGCATAACAAATTATCCCCAGCTTTAAACAATAATAACATTTATTATCTCACACAGTTCTGTGGGTCAGGAATTTGGGAGTATCTTAACTGAGTGGTTCTGGTTCAGAGTTTCTCAGTCATGATGTCAACCGGGGATTTCTTCATTTGAAGGCTTGCCACGGGCTGGAAAAGCTGTTTCCAAAATACCTCATTTACATAGCTGTTATCAGAGGGCCTAAGTTTCTAGCTGGCTGCAAGCAGAAGGCCTTAGTTTACCACAATGACCTCTCCATGGGGCCGCGTGAATATCCTCATGACACGGCAGATAGCTCATTCCAGAGAAGGTGATCCAAGAAGGGCAGATGTAAACTGCAATGCCTTCTATAAGCTGGCCTCCGTGGTGATATTCCACCATTTCTATAATATCTTATTGGTTATACAGGTCACTTTTTTTCTGTATGAGAGCAGTCTGTACAAGGACATGAATACTAGGTTGGTGGGGATACATGAGAACCATCTCAAGGGCTGTCAGAATTAGTAAGGATTACAATTGTTTTCTAGTTTTTGAAAATGAGGTCTCTGACTAGTCTTTAAAGCCATTGGATGTTTTTACGCAGAGGGATGATATGCCCTGTTTCAGTTTTAAGAGATTATTTCATTGTTATGTGAGAATGGAATGTTTAGGCCAGAGTGGAAGCAAGAGGCTTTTGCTGTATTTCAAGTGAGCTATGATGTTACTATGGTAGAAATAAAACAGTGAAATCTGTTCAGATTCAACTCATGGTTGTAAAAAGCAGCCACAGAATTCACTATTGGGTACAGTATTTGAAGAGACTATATAAAGTAAACATGTCTTCAAAAATTTAGACTTGACAACAGGGTGTATAAGAGCCATTTGCGGAGCTAAAGACAGGAGGTAGAGAAACAGGTTTCTCAGGGAAACCAAGGGTTCTGTTTTAAATATGAGCTAGATATATCTATTAGACACTCAAATGGAGATACAGCTTCAACTGTTAAATATCTGTGGTGTTCAGGGCAGAGAATCAAAGTAAAAGATATAAAAATTGCTGTCTTCAGGAAATAGATGATATTTAAAGCCACTTTCTCCACTGATTTAGTAGACATATCATTATAGAGTGCAACTCAGAGTACATGATAAAATTTAATTACTGCTGAAATAAAGCAATTTTGCTGTTTCCATGGGCTTATGCAATTCTTTCTTTTGAAAAATAAATGGAAGGTATACTAATATTCTTAAACTAAGTAAAGCAATAAACTAAGTAATAAAATGATGATAATGCTATAAAATTATATATGTATAAATATATAAAATTTATAAAATTATTAATCAGTTAACCCAATCTTTGAAGCTTCAGTATTCTTAAACCAGACACAAAAATGTTTTAAATTTCTTTTTCTATTTTTTACAAGACTATTCAACCAGATAGAAATCTTAAAGACTATACTGATATTTTGAAGGAGAATATTGTATTTCAGAGAGGAATCACTACTTAATATTATAAATGGCTTAATAAGGAAAGTAACTGAATAACCATTTTATGAATCAAGCCCAATGACATCTCTTCCACAAGAATGGAATGACTCTAAGCAATGACTCTCAATCATTCCCTTCCTTCCCAACCTCACTAAAACATATCAAATAGATGCTGACTCTCATCAGATAATGGATTATTCTGAAGGCATATCTCAAAACATAGTTTGTCCAAGTCATTTAATCTGGTTATGTGTATTTATTTAGAAATGTGTGCATGGTTGGTCACGTTTTACTGCTGAACATCTGTCCCCAGTTGTCCTTGTTTTCTAAAATGCCAACTACGGGAGGCGAGGTCCAAGATGGTGGCATAGGAGTCCATGAACTTACCAACTCCCGTGGACACACCAAATCTACACCCACACAGAAAGCAATTCCTCCTGAACAAGAAGTGAGGGCTGCTTGCAACACTTCTGCGCAACCAATAATAGAAGGATCACATAGTGAAAGGTAGGAAAGACGGACATGTGATAACAACAGGAAACCCATCCCCAGTGCAGCAACCTGAAATCGGGAAGGATATCACCGAGAGGCCTTCCCGGGGGCACAGTGAAAAAACAATTATTTAAAAGGGACAGTAGACTGTAAGTAAAGGAAGTTCACTTGCTAATTTTGGAGCATCCATCCAAAAGGCAGTGAACAGCTGGAACTTTCTCTGTGGTTGAAGGTACTAAGAAACACCAATTTTTACATTCCTGGCTACCCTGATAGCACATGGATGGGAGCAGCAACCAGGTTCTTAAAGGAGGCAAGAGATAAACAGTCACATGTAAGGGAAAGACTATTGTAAGACAAAAATCATATGATCATCTCAATAGATGTGAAAAAGCATTTGACAAAATTCATGATCAACTGGGATTTATTCCAGGGATGCAAGGATGATACAATATTCAAAAATCCATCAGCATCATACACCACATCAACAAAAAGGACAAAAATCACATGATCATCTCAACAGATGCTGAAAAAATATTTGACAAAATTCAACATCCATTCATGATAAAAACTCTCAATAAATATGGGTATAGAGGATAAGAACCTGAACATAATAAAGGCCATATATGACAAATCCACAAAAAACTTATACAATGGTGAAAGCTAAAAGCTTTTCCTGTAAGATCAGGAATAAGAAAAGGATGCCCATTCTTACACTTTTTTCCAACATAGTTTTGGAAGTCCATAGCAATTAGGCAATGAAAAGAAATAAAAGGCATCCAAATTGGAAGGAAGAAGTGAAACTGTCACTATTTACAGACAACATAATATATATTTAGCAATCTTGAGAAAGAAGAACAAAGGTAGAGTATCATGCTCCCTGATTTCAAACTATACTACTAAGCTATAGTTATCAAAACAGTATGGTACTAGTATAAAAACAGACACATAGATCAATGGAATGGAATAGACAACCCAGAAATAAACCTACAGATATATATGGTCAATCAATCTATGACAAAGGAAGCAAGAATATACAATGAGGAAAAGATAGACTCCTTAATAAATTTGGAGCATTTGGAAAACTGGACAAGTACATGCAAAAAAATGAACTTTCTTATAACATATACAAAAATAAACTCAAAATGGACTAAAGAATTCAGTGTAAGACCTGAAACTATAAAAACCCTAGAAGAAAACATAGGTAGCAAGCTTTTGGACATTGGTCTTAACAATATTTTTGTGGAACAGTCTCATCAGGCAGGGCAACAAAAGGTAAAATAAATAAAGGGGTTTACATCAAAGTAAAAAGCTTTTGTATAGTGAAGGAAATCATGAAAGAGACAAAAAGGCAAACTATTGAATGAGATAAGATATTTGAAAATCACACACCAAGTAGGGATTAGTATCCAAAATATAGAGAGAACTTACACAACTTAATATCAAAAAAATCAAACAACCTGATTAAAAAACAGGAAAAGGAGTTTAACAGACATTTTTTCCAAAGAAGACATACAGATGGCCCACAGGCACATGAAAAGATGTTCAACATCAATTATCACTAGAGAAATAAAATCAAAACCATAATTAGATATCACCTTACTCTTCTCAGAAAGACTAGTATCAAAAGGACAAGAAATAACAAGTGTTGACAAGGATATGTAGAAAAAATGAACCCCTGTACACTGTTGGTAGAAATGTAAATTGGTGCAGCCACTATGGAAAATTTTATGAAGATTCCTCAAATATTAAAAATAGAACTACTATACAATCTTGCAATTCCACTTTTGGGTATTTATACAAAGAAAATGAAAACAAACTCAGAGAGACACATACATCACCATGTTCACTGCAGCACTGTTTGCAGTAGCCAAGATATAGAAGCAATCTAAATGTCCATCAGTAGATGAATGGATAAAAAAGATGTGAGATATGTAAATATATATACACAATGGAATATTACTTGACCATAAAAATGAATGAAATCTTGATATTTGTGGACCTACAGGGCATTATGCTAAGTGAAATAAGTCCAACAAAGACAAGTAACATTTCACTTATATGTGGAATCTAAAAAAAAAAAAAAGAAGAAAAACAGAAACAGACACACAGATCAGAAAACTGTTAGTTACCAGAAGGTGAAAGTGTTGGAGAAGTGAGCAAATTCTTGAAGGGGATTAGGAAGTATAACTTCTAGTTATACAATAATAACTTATGGGATGTAGTGTACAGCATAGGGAATATAGTCAATAATTGTAATAACTTTGTATCATGACAGAGGGTAACTAGACCCATTATGGGAATTATTTCATAATGTATAAAAACATTGAATCACTATGATGTAACCTGAAGCTAATAGGGTATTGTGTGTCAATTATACTTCAATAAAGAGTAAATAAAATAAAATGTCAATTGTGTCATCATACCATTTATTCAGTTATTAAATTGGCCTGTCTGCTATATATGTTTAAATCTACAATTCTTGTCAAACATGCATAATAATATTGGGTCTTTTATCATTATAATAAGATACTTAATGAAAGTAAACATTTTCTCAAACCAAAACAACAGTCACCCTACTGATGCATGACGACTGACAGTAGAGTTAAGTGACCTTTTTTTCCTAACTGGAATATTCATTACAGTTCTAAAACACAGAAAGTAGTTTCATAACTAAAAAAGAAAAAACCTTCTGTAATATCTGAGTGGGTATGTTGACAAATTCTCCATTCAATAAATTCAATATAGATTAGGTACTGACCTCTCTTCAGCTAAAACTCAAAATTTATAAAACTGAATTTGTTTTCATTCCTCAAATCACCTAACCCCAAAATCAAACTGTCAGTATTATTTTCAATCACCCAGGCTTAAATATTTGGAATTGCTATTACTTTTGACTTACCCCTCTCTTAAACCCCCAACACCTTGTTAATGATTGAATTTTTATATTAAAAAAATAAGCATTTATTGTATACTATATGCTTAGGATATAATGATGAATGAGATCATACTTAACACTTCAGGAACTCACACCACTTACACTTATTCCTTCTTCTCTGTTTCCACTGGTGCTAATGAATCTTAACTAGCTTTCTTGACTCCACTTTCTCACACCCAATTTATCTTAAACACTGCTTGCAGATTAATCTCAGTAAAAATGTTTTGCATATGTTATACTCTTTCTCATAAATTTGTAATCATTCTACTTTTTCTCCGGAATTATACATCTTTGCCAGGTACTAAAACACTCAGCAATATGTTCCCCATCCTACTTTGAAGCTCTCGGTTCACTCCCCCGAACCCTCTGTTCCATCCAAACTAGTCTACACACTACTCCTACACAAACCATATATATCCCTACTATCAAGCCTTAGTTCACACCATTTCCTTTGCCTGCGATGTATACTTCCCTGCACTATATGTATCCAAATAGAATAATACAAGTTTAAGAATATACAATATTTACACAACTTTAGAGGTACCTTTTTAAAAAAAGAACATTAGCCACTTATTGAATAAAACTATGTATATGTAACATTTAACTATATATTCTAATTTTCCAGTTAGGTTGTACATACCTTGAGCCTCCTGATTTCAGGTATGTACCATAGCTGTGGAAATAGAATATATATTATTAAATGTTAAATATGTTTTTTTTAAACAACCTCCTTCCCCTGTGCACAATATGTGAAAACAGAACTTAAATACTTACTACAGAACTTCCTTAAAAATTTATACTACATATTATTTTATCAAATAAGATTATCTATATTTGAAATCTTTCTTTCTTTGTATAACTGAAACTTTATCCTTTTTATCGAGTTTGGCTTAGAGTTAATTATATACTTATTTTTGTGAATTAGAGTCTTTACCATAATTCCATTACTACATTTTGAATTGTAGAAGTTAGGACTGAAAGAGGCTTGATAATTGCTCAACTACATAAGGAAATTGAGGCCCAGAGTGTTTGTGGAAGGTATAATTAAGAATTAGTGGCATCGTGTCTGGATTTCACCTCTTGGTTATCCTGTGCTTTAGCTGTAACATCCAGGATATAAGGTGCCAACCATACTAACATATGTCTACTGTAAGAAGTGTAGTTAGAGAACAGTAACCCCTAATTTTCCTCAGAACTAGCCCAAAACATGTAACAACACCCTACTGAGTCAAGTGATGGCAGGATAATGCATATTTTTCTAAAATTAATATTGATGATTAGAATTTTAATGTCAATTCATTTGGATTGTGAGAAGCCCCTGATCCATTATATCCTCATCTTATTTTTTTACCCTTGTTATTTTAGAACAAACATTTTAGAAATAGATCCTAGGGTAATTTCTGAAAAGAAATGAATTAATTTCTAAATTTGGCTAATAGCAATAACAATAATGATAATATTAACTGGTAGAATGCATGCCATGTGGCAAATTTTTCTAAGAACCTTACATGAATTGATCTGTTAAAGTCAAACAAAATCCCTATAAGGTGTTACCAAATACATTTTACAAATAACAAATGTGAAGCTCCGTGGTTAAAAAGCTTGCTTAAGGGCACACAATATCTTCTAATCCCAAATGTCTTCCTCAAAAGGCTGTTTTTATTCACCATGCCGTCCTATTCATTGCGCTCTCAGAATTGCAGTCTTATTTCTATGGGAGTATCTGGCTCATATCTCTAAAAATGAACAAAATCATTAATTCAAAAAGAAAAATGCACCCCTATGTTTTTTGCAGCATCATTTACAATAGCCAAGATATGAAACTCAATGAAGTGTCCATCAGTAGATGAAGAGACAAAGATGTGGTATATATACACAACGGAATATTACTTAGCCATAAAGCGAATGAAATCCTGACATTTGCAACAACATGGACGGACCTGGAGGGATTATGCTTAATAAAGTAAGTCAGATGGAAAAAGGCAAATACCATATGATTTCACTTACATGTGGAATCTAAAAAACAAAACAAACAAATGAACAAAACAAGTAGACTCATAAACACAGAGAATGGACAGCTGGTTGCCATAGGGGAGAAGAGTGGGGGGATGGGGAAAAACAGGTAAAGTGAATAAAGAGGCATAATCTTCAAGTTACAAAATAGTCACAGGGATGGAAGTACAGCATATGGAATATGGCCAATGATAATGTAATTTCTTTGTATGTTGATAAGTGGTAACTATACTTATCATAGTATGTAGCAGTGTATATAATTGTCAAATTACTATGTTGTACATGTGAAACCAATATAATATTGTATATCAACTATATTTCAATAGACATATTTAAAAATAAAAATAAAAATGGAGAACAGAAGAAATGAGTTTAAAATTCATTAGTCCTTAAATATGCAATGAAAAGTGGCAAATCTCCAGAACTAATTGGTCTAAAAAAATCATTTATACTGATAAGAGATAGCATATTTGTAAAAATTCATACCTCTATTTTGAACTATTTATATAATAACATAAAATACGCTAACACTTTTTCCTAAATGTTTTTAACAAATGGTGCTTTTTCATTTGTCTCATTCATTAGCTGTTCTTGTCCCCAGTTAAATTTTAATTCCCAGATTTCACTTTTCTGCTATGCTGTGCTTCATCAAGTTTGAAGATAACCAGTCAATCTATCAAATACTCCTTGCTTTGTAGAACTTGATCTGATAAACAGAAATGATGCCCACACAGTGAACAAAATATCTAATCAGGAAATTGTTTCTCTGCCTCCTATCAAAGGCTTTGATAGAAGTGATAAGAGGGTACAATGCATAGCATGACTGACTGTCTACCAGCTTTTAATTAAAAGAGAAAAGAAGCAGTAAATAGAATTGACAAATCTAAGTCACTGTACTGTCAACATTATGACAGTCCCCAAGGCAGCCTTAAATTTTTAAAGCTTGTTTATGATTTATGTTTTTAAGAAAGTGGGAATTTCATTAAGAATAATTGAGTTCATGGTGTTTCTGCATATACAAAATTTTGGTGATGGTTATCAGACTCTTATTACGGAGCCTATTAGGAAGCTAGACATAGGATTCCCCTAAGAGTGTCTCAGATTATATTTGTCCATCAACTGCTTACTGTCAATACATTGCATAATAGTCAACCTTCTTCACAGCCCTGTCTCCTTAAGGAGGTACTCAGAAGGAGCTCAAAGATGATGTGAAAGTTAAATGAGATATTTTTTCTCTTCAATAATAACAATAACCAGCATTTTTGAGTATTTATTACATGAAAGGAACTAGCTAAATTCTTCTCATTGAATACTCATAGTAGCCCTATAAGACAAGTGCTATTTTTAATTCCATTTTCACAGACAAAGCAGACATAAAGAAGTAAGTTACCCAACCAGGATGCACTGGAGCTCATGTTCTAACCAAATTGTCCTTTTCTAAAATCCATGCTTTATCATCCCATTTATAGCACTTATCTTTCCTTCCTCGTAGTCTACAGTTACAGAAAGTGGACAAAACCAGTCTGTGGTCAGTCTCGAATTGGTTCACCTATCTGTGTACTCAACACTGAGAGGAGAAAGTAGACATTACAATGGGAAACTCTCAGAGGCCTTAAGGTGACTTGGAGAGAGAATTCCGTGGTGTGGGAAAAATAGAGACCAGACTGGCAGTAGGGCGGGACCTCTCCTAAAATTTCAAAGAAATGGTTTTAGACTTTCTGACTTCCTCTTCAGCATCATCATGTTGATATATATTAATGGTGAAATTTCCTTCATTCTGAGTCCCTGAGTCTCAATCTCGTTCTGGGAGCTGAAGAATACTTTACTTCTTAGTCTTTTCCTAAAAACTTGAAGGAGATGTCTCGATGAGTGTGCTTCCATGACCTCATGAACACATCATCAAAAAGACTTTGCCCCATTTGTAAAGGATAAAATTTTATCTTCTCAGCAACTCTACCCCAAATTAAGATGCACCACCTTAATGGGAAATTCGTTCCAAGCCACTCTCCAGCCTGAACCTATTCTTCCCATGCCCCACTAAGTCACTTGCTTTGGACCATTTCATACCCTTAGACTAGGATACTTTATGGATAGCATTCTTAGTGTGATTACCAAGGAAACAGTTAAGATGCTAAAACATTTGTACAAATTGATTATACTAAAGATGCATCTCAGAGTAAATATAAAGAGAATTAAAATTGCTGTCATCTGAGGCAAACACAAAAAGCAAACAAAAATCACTGTTGTTTTCTGGGGCTGTGGAAGTACATTACTGAAGAGCTTACCCCCAAAATGGTTTATTACATATTTTAGAAAAACATGTATTGAGCATAAATGAACCCAGAGGGCTGACATTGGATGGTAGTGCCAAAATGGAAAGAAAATACAAGACAGCTCAGTTAAGAATTTTGAACAAAAGATATTTGATTTTGCTCTTAAGAGGGGCATAATTATAGCTCTTATTTACATAAAACTAGTGGTTCCATTTTATAATGTAGAAAAGTTGCCTGACACATCCATAAATTCACTGTTTCTGTATCAAATAGAAATTTTATTTAAAAATCTAATTAAACTCATACAAATAGTAATTGGTTGTCTGAAACGAGCGAGTGTCCTAAAGACCCCCCCATCCTTCTGCACACAGTCCAAGGTCTCCGATGCCCCTGTGAAAATATCATCTGCCTCTGACCCTACAGCTCAAGGGATTTTCCAGCTGTATCTGCCACCCTTGTTCACTCTCACACTAGTCAAGTTGCCATAGTCCCCAACTGCTGCAGCCTATGCAGAATCTGTCGCTTTTTGTTCTGACAGCACAGTTACACTGTCTGCTGGACTCTGGTTTCAGCTTCCCTGGCTTCACACGTTGCCTTGAGCAGGTAAGTCCCACCCTACCCTCAAAATTCCCTGGCCTGCATTCCCAATACTGATTTTTTGCTCCAAAGGACAGGAGGGAAATCAAGAGCAATGAGCAAGTATTAGTACAATGAAAGTTAAGAGACTTCAGAGAAAATAACATAAAAATGTATGAATTCAAGTGAAGGTTCAGAAGCATGATTTTAATATTAAAATGCTTAAAACAACATAAAATCTCTGACCAAGATCTAAACTGTAGATACAGCTAATCCCTAGAGTAGGTCATAATATGATGACATGTTTGAAATATCCTTAGAGAAAAAAAAAAAGCACACATGTACATTTGCCAGCAGTGCACACTAATTATAGTACTGACATAAATGTATTCACTAACTTTGTTAATGGTGCTTGGCCTGAAACTCTTTTAGGACAAACTTTCTCAGGATCCCAAAAAACAGGCCACAAAGTGGAACCACTTAGAGCAAAGCTGTCCAATAGAAATGTAATGTGAGACACATATATAATTAAAAATTTTCTAGTGTCTATATTTAAAAAATAAAAATGTAGAGGTGAAATTTAATTTTTAAAAGATACTTCATTTAACCCTATACATCCAAGATACTATTATTTCAACAAATATATAAAGTATGTATATAATTATATAACTATAACAAATATAAAAATAATTGAGATGTGAAATTCCTGAGATAATTTATATTATTTTTCAACAGTCTTTGAAATCTTAAATTTACAGCACGTCCCAATTTGGACTGGCCACATTTCAAGTGCTCGATGGCCACATGTGGCTGGGCAGACATATTGACAGCACAGCCTTAGTGGGATGGCTAATTTCCTTAAAAAAAAAGAATTATTCCTGTAATGAGGATATATTCTTAAAAGAAAATGAGACAGAGGTTCCTGCTTATTAATATCCCAAAATATTTAGAAGTATTTAATTCTCACAAAATACAAGTCCTCATTGTATATATTTAGTTATCCAGTATTAACGTGTAATCACAAGCTAGAGTTTTGGATTCTTACTGTTGCCAGACAAAAATCTGAGCTCTCTAATGCTAGCATCCATCTGGCTGGATGTTCCACATGAAGCTGTCCCAGCCCTCTCTATGGAAATAGGGCTCTGGGATGAGGGAGGACAGGTTAGTGTAATAGGACATGCAGTAAAAAGAATATGTAACAAGAAGGCATAGGAATTAGTGTATTTTCAATTCTTTTTGCAATCTCAGGGATGACAACATTTGCATGAGTTCTTATGTTCCTTAATTAACTTTTAATGCTCTTCTTCTCTAAGCAAATCTACAAATTGAATGAGAATTGATTTCATCATAGGGTTTTCCAAGTACACAAACACTATCTTTTTTAAAGGTCATTTTAGAAAACCTTTTAAATCCACAGAAAAATGTGCTAGCATTTTTATTTTAAAAATCCAAGAAACCAGTATGAAAAATGGCCTTCTGTAACTCATTAAGCAATGCCACAGTTATGTATTCATTTATTCACTCATTCAACCAGCATCTTTTGAATAGGCATTATATGCCATATATCATGCCTGGAATAAAATACAACAAAGAACATCCCAGCTTCTGCCTAGGAGTTTGCATTCTTTCAGAAATGACAGACTGTGCAGTCTATTCTCATATTAGAAGTGTGGAAGGGGCTCTGAAAGAATTATGCACAGGTCATCAGGAGAGGCACTGAGAAGACAGCCAGGCTCATTTAAGCAGGCCAAAGACCCCTGAGAGTACTAACAGCTAAGCTGAGCACTGAAGGGTAAGTAGACATTTCCAGGCCAAGGTAAGAGAAGAGAGGAAGAAACCAGTGTTACTGGAAAGAACTCAAGTTCAAATGAGGCAGTCTTTCACAGATCTTTGTGAAGGTTCATTCAGCTAGTTCACAAGTATGGGGAGAATGGAGCAAGAAACGAAGCTAGGGAATTAAGTAAGAAGAAGCCAAATTTTGAAGGGCCTAGTAAAGCCACCCCACATGAGAAGTTACTGAAGGGATTTATGTGGAAAACTGGTTTATCATATTATGTATCAGAAAAGTCATTCTGGCTGTTCTGAGGATACCACATGGCTGGGGAGCAATACTGGAGTGAAGAAAACTCATTAAGATCATGGTACACTTTAATAGTTGGCAATTATCTAGACATCTTGTCATTAGAGGGAAGTGAAAGGAGAATATGATAATGTTCCCAGGTTTCTTGCTGTGGCCATAAATGGGTGGTAATGCCATTCACTGAGGCAGGGGATCATTATAATAAGTGCTAAATCAAGCATTTACTCCATGCCAGGTATTGTACTTGCTTTTCATATTAAGCAATTTAATCTTTACAGTAACATGATGAAGCAAGTGCTATATAATTATCTCAACTTAACTGTTGTAGCAACAAAGACACAGAAGTTAACTTGTCCAAGATGACACAACTAAATAGGTATTGGAGCCTAGATTTCAATACAAGCATCTGTCTCCAAAGATGCCAATCTTGGCCAGTACACTAAAAATACACTGGAAATACAGGAATTTTGTAAGCCTACTTTCAGATATTTTGTTTTTGTCTAAAATGATTTCAAAGACTGTTATAGTGTTACTATAACCTCTGAACGATTCCTGAGATGCGTGCTCAAAAATATTTGTTTGAAGCAACTTTACTCCATTCAACTAGAAATCTCCTAACAGCATTTGAATCATTGCTTAGCTAGCCAATAGGATTTTTAACATGAAATGGTCATCCATGAAGGATTTTTAACATTAACAAAACCTATGTTTCTTGAAGGCATTTCCATTTGGAGTTCTAAATCATAATTATTAAATTGCGATTGTTTGGGTGACCATAGTCCAGTTTGCCCCATACAGAACTGGTTTATGCTTCGGATAGCATTTAATTATTAATATTAATAGCACCTTATTTAAGTCTCAAAGATATTTTCGCCTAGAAGAAAAATTAGCTCGTAATTCCAAGGGGTTGGGCACACATAAAGAAGAGAACATTCCTATGTCTCAATATTGTGTGTGGATATGTGTGCATGTGTTTGTGTGTATGTGCACATCTATGATGGGAATGTGTCTCTAATTACTATTACAAAAATCAACAAATTCCTTGCTTTAATCAAGGTCCCTATATTTCCATCCCCCTATCTTACTGACTTCCCCACTTTACTCTCCTTAGCCCAGATAGCTACAAGAGTATAGAGTTAAAAATGAAGGCTACAAATACTCTACATCTACAAAGCTCAAAAATTATAAGTGTGGAACTGAAAGATTCAGAATGACACAGAGCAAATATTTCTCCTTCCTGCTTTTAAAGACTAGGTTTTGAAAAGATTCTAAGGGCTAGGAAAACTGAGGAGAGAGAAAACACACAGATAAGAAAGCAAGAGACAGAACACAATAGCACAAACCATATTAAGGGTGGAATCCAAGCAGAATCCACGCTGTGTTATTTCATACATAACTTTCTACTCTGAGCAGTTGCCAACAGCCATGCTTGGCTCATCAGTTGAATAGTTTGATGGGATTCTACTCAGCCCTTCCACGCGCTCCACGAGACCCACCTCCAGTGGAGAATGTGCTACCCGGGGGCTCAATATTGTGGGGCACTTGAGTGGGAAGTAATTATGTGGAGGAAAAACCCTTCCCTTAACTAAAGTGAGATTAAAATGTTATAAAACATTTAACTTTATTGTTTTTTATTAAGAGGGTTATTTTTATTTTATTTCACTAGGAACTTTTCACAAAAAATAAAGTTACATAATGCTTTTCCTACCTGTTTACTCCCACCTCTGAGTGGGGCCAACAGACCATGGCAGTAAACAAGGAGAATAAGAAATCTCAGCAACAGATTTCCTGGTTTATCACTAAACAAGACCAACCTATTTAGGGCACCAGGGATGGACCTCTGTGGTTTTCTAGACAATGGTACTTTTTGCAAGAATCACACATTCATTTCCACTCAGTGTGAGCTGGGCACAGTGAAGAAATGATTCATTAATTTGTTTCACAAATATTTATTGAGTGCCTCCTCCATACAAAGCACAATATAGGCATCTAGATACATTAATGAACAAAACTGTGTCAGATTGTAGTTTCCAAATTGCTGCACCTATATAATCCATCCCACATGTCTTCCTGCAATGAGAGGTTGACTTCCTCCCTCAAGAGCCTAGGGCCCCTGATTTCAGCAGAAGGGATGCTGTGTGACATTTGAGATAAGGTTATAAATGATGATACAGCTTCTGACTGGTTTTCTCTTCTGGAAAACACACCTAAGGAATCCGTAGTCAGTATCTGAGGTGTCTGGCTATGTTAAGGCTGCCATACCAGACAAATCATGTGGAATGGCCACATAGAAATAGATGCCTGAAAAACCTCAGCTGTAGCAGCCTCATGTCCAACAACATTCCACCTTATCTAAACAAGACAAATTGCTGCCCTTCTACCTCCTTGAGCTGCCCTCTTATGATGACATTTATGAGGAACACAGATGAGATATGAGATACGGTTTGCAAGCATCATCTGGGGCACCAACTTGAGAACTTGGAAAATCTCCATGGAGCCACGTACACACAGGCAGCTGGGCTGAATGCTGGTGCTCCATTTTCCTCCTCCACCTTGAATCTTCATTACAGGTTTCTACACACACATACATATACACATACACGTCTTCCCATCTGAAGCACCAGATAAGAATGATTGAAGCATCACATGATTCCAGCCCCCAGAGCCTAAGCTAGGCCAGCTGACACTGACCTAAAAGAACTGTGCTCAGCAAACTGCTGTCAGATGGCAGATTTGTGACAGAATGAATGCTCTTGTTTTGCCATTAAGTTTTGGGATGTTGGTTATGCAGCATCAGATAACTAGAACAACAGAAAGGGGGGCCTGACTGGTAGAATTGGTTGATTTCTATTGTTTGAATACTCCCACCATGTTGACTTCCATCTACTAATATTTTATGACTAGTTCTCAAAATTCCATACTATTATCCATTCTCACAAGCCAGTGTGAGGCAGCTCAAGCACAATACTGCTGGTCCTTGTGGAGCTTACATTCTAACAGAGAGAGGATTGGTTCAACGTTCAGAAGTCAGTCAGGGTAATATCACCATATCAATAGACTAAAAGGAAAAAAATTATCATTGTGATAAGTGTAGAAAAGTGTTTGACAAAATTCGACATGCACTTATGTTAAAAATTTTCAGCAAACTGAGAAGGGAATTTTCTCCAAAATTGTATAGCCAACATCATACTTGGTAGCGAAAGACTGAATGCTTTTTTCCAAAAATAAGTAACAAGACAAGGATGCTCATTCTCATCACTCCTATTCAACATCATTATGGAGGTTCCAGCCAGTAAAATGAAGCAAGAAAAAGAAATAAAGTGCATACAGATTGGAAAAAAAAGAAAAAGTGTCTCTACTCGTAGACAACATACTTGCCTATGTAGAAAATCCCAAAGAATCTGCAAAAGGAGCTACTAGGACTAATTGAGTTTAGCAAGTTTGCAGATACAAAGTCAATACCCAAAAATCAAATGTGGTTTTCTATGATAGCAACAAGTAATTGGAAATTGAAATCAAAAAGTCCAGAAAACATTAAGTACTTAATTACAAATCTAACAAAACATGTGCAAGATCTCCATGTTACAAAACTGCAATACACTGATGAAATAAATTCTAAGTTTAAAGAAACACAATACAGGTACACCCTGAAGATACTGAGGGTTCAGTTCCAGACTACTGTGACAATGCAAGTATCACAATAAAGTGAGTCAAATGAATATTTTTGGTTTCTCAGTGCACATATAATTTGTTTATACTGTATTGTAATCTATTAAAGGTCAATAGCACCATGTCTAAAAAGACAATGTATATACCTTAATTTAAAAATACCAAAAAATGTTAATCATCATCTGAGTTTTCAGCTTGTCAATGTAATTTTGCTAGTGGGGGGCCTTGCCTACATGGTGATAGCTGCTGACTGATCGGGGTGGTGGTGCTGAAGACTGGGGCGGCTATGGCAATTCCTTAAAATAAGACCATGAAATTTGCTGCATCAATTGACTCTTCCTTTCCCTTGAACACTTAGAGGTAATTGTAGGGTTCCTGAATAACCTGATTTTAATATAGTTCTGTCTCAAGGAGTAGGAAAGCCTGAGAAAAGGAAGAGAGATGAGGGAATAGCTGGTAGTAGAGTAGAGAGAACACATGCAACATTTATGGATTAGGTTTGCCATCTAATAAGGCAACCCAAAACAATTATGATAGCAACTTCAAAGATCACTGGTCAGAGGTCACTGTAACAAATATAATAACAATAAGAAAGTTTGAAATATTGCAAGAATTGCCAAAATGTGACATGGACACAAAGTGAGCAAATGCTGTTGGAAAATGGTGCTGATAGACTGGCTTGATTCAGGATTGCCACAAACTTCTATTTGCAGAAACACAATATTCTTAAATTTATCCAGTGAAGCCATTTTGTACCCACTTTCTTGTACTTATGAATTTCAGTGTTACCATATTAAGACAATGTTTTATGATAGTCATCATTTTTACTATATTTTTAACATTTGTTTTCTTGTTCTTTTTAGTTCTTGACCCCTTCACCCATTTCTCCCGCCCCCATTCCCTGCCTATGGCAACTGCCACAAATAATCTGTTCTCTGCATCTGTGAGCTTGTTTTTATATTCTATACGTAGGAGAGATATCATATGGCCATGGTATTTTTCTCTGATTTATTTCACTTAGCATAATGTCCTAAAGGACCATCCATGTTGCTGCATGAAGCAAAATTCATTTTTATGGCTGAAAAATATTCCATAGTGCATATATATATACAACACTATACACACTCACACACACACACACACACACACACACACACACACACACACATATATGATTTCTTTATCCATTCATCTACTGACACTTAAGTTGTTTCTATATCTTGGCTATTGAAAATAATGCTGTAATGAACATGGCGTTGTATATATCTGTTTGAATGAGTGTTTTAGTTTTCTTCAGATAAATACCCAGAATTAGAATTGCTAGATCATATGGAATCTACTTTTTTATTTTTTTAAGGAACCTCCATACTGCTTTCCATAGTGGTTACTTCAATTTACATTCCCACAAGCAGTACATGAGGCTTCCTTTTCTTCCACATCCTCGCTAACACGTATTTCTTGTTTATTTGATAATAGTCATTTTGACTGATGTGAGGTGGAATCTCATTGTGATTTGTGTTGTGTTTCCCTGATGATTAATGATGTTGAACATCTTAACATGCACCTGTTGGCCATCTGTATATCTTCTTTGGAAAAATGTCTATGCAGATCCTCTGTCCTTTTGATCAGGTTTTTTTTGCTATTGTTTTAAGAATTCTGTAAATATTTTGGGTATTAACCTCCTATCAGATATATAATTTGCAAATATTCTCTTCCATTCAATAGGTTGTCTTTTCCTTTTGTTTATGGTTTCCTTTACTGTGCACAAAATTTTTAGTTTGATGTAGTCCCACTTGTTTATTTTTGCTTTTGATGATTTTACTTTTGGTATTAGATTTAAAAAATCATTGCCAAGACCTATGTCAATGAGCAACCCCTGTGTTCTTCTATGAGATTCATAGTTTAGGTCTCACATGCAAGTTTTTAATCCATTTTGAGTTATTTTTTATGTATGATGTAAAACAGTGGTCTAGTTTCACTCTTTTGCAAATAGTTGTCTGATTTTCCCAACACTATTTATTGAAGAGACTCTCCCCATTGTATATTCTTGCCTCCTTTGTCATACATAACAGATCCTATAGGTGTGGGTTTATTTCTGGGCTCTCCATTCTGTCCCACTGATCTATGTGTTTGTTTTTCTGCCAATACTATACCTTTTAAGTTTCTACGGCTTTGCAATATGGTTTGAAATCAGGGCATGTGATGCCTCCAGCTTTGTTCTTCTTTCTCAAGATTGCGTTTGCTATTTGGGGTTTTCTGTGGTTCCATAAAAATTTTAGGATCATCTTTTCTAACTGTATTAAGAATGCCATTAGAATTTTGATAGGGATTGCACTGAATCTATAGATTGCTTTAGGTAGTATGGACATTTTAACAGTATTGATTCTTCTAATCCACAAGCACAGAAAATCTTTCTATTTTGTTTTCTTCAATTTCTGTCATTAATGTCTTGCAGTTTTCAACATACAGGTCTTTCTTTCACCTCCTTAGTTGAATTTATTTCTTGTTATTTTATTATTTCTGAATCGATTATAAATAAAATTAAAAAATTTTTCTCATTCTGATAGCTTATTAATGTAAAGAAATAAAAGATTTTTTAGTATTCATTTTATATACTGCAGTTTTACTGAGTTAATTTATTATTTCTAACAGTTTTTTGATGGAGTCTTTAGGGTTTTCTATATATAATATATCATATACAAATAGTAACAGTTTTTCTTCTTCCTTTCCAGTTTGGTTGAATTTTACTTCTTTTTCTCGCTAAGTGCTCTGACTAGGATTCCAAAAGCTTCCAGCTTTTTGCCATTGAGTATGATGTTTGTTAGGTGTGTGTTTGTCATATATGAACTTTATTATCTTGAAGTATGTTCCCTCTATAACCACTTTATTGAGAGTTTTATCATAAATTAATGTTGAACTCTGTCAAATGTTTCTTCTGCATCTATTGAGATATGATTTTCATCCTTTGTTTTGTTAATGTGGTGTATTATATTGAATGATTTGCAGATGTTGAGCCATCCTTGCATCCCTGATTAATTCCAACTTGATCATGATGTATGACCTTTTTCTTTTTCTGGAAGCTTTCGAAAGCTCCCCGCAGGTGGGGTGCTTGTATTCTTTTTTATTTTAATTTTTTTATTAAGGTATCATTGATAAACACTCTTATGAAGGTTTCACAAGAAAAAAAATATGGTTATTACATTCACCCTTATTATTGAGTCCCCCCACATACCCCACTGCAGTCACTGTCCATCAGTGTAGTAAGATGCCACAGAGTCCCTATTTGTCTTCTCTGAGTTACACTGTCTTCCCTGTGAACCCCCACACACCATGTGCACCAATCATGATACCCCATATTCCCCTTCTCCCTCTCTCCCCACCTGCCTTCCCACACCCCTCCCCTTTGGTAACCGCTAGTCCCTTCTTGGAGTTTGTGGGTCTGCTGCTATTTTGTTCCTTCAGTTTTGCTTCATTGTTATACTCCATAAATGAGGGAAATCATTTGGCATCTGTCTTTCTCTGCCTGACTTATTTCACTGAGCATAATATCCTCTAGCTCCATCCACGTTGTTGCAAATGGTAGGATTTGTTTTCTTCTTATGGCTGAATAATATTCCATTGTGTATATGTACCACATCTTCTTTATCCATTCATCTACTGATGCACATTTAGGTTGCTTCCATATCTTGGCTATTGTAAATAGTGCTACGATAAACATAGGGGTGCATATGTCTTTTTGAATCTGAGAAGTTGTATTCTTTGGGTGAACTCCTAGGAGTGGAGTTCCCAGGTCAAATGGTATTTCTATTTTTAGTTTTTTGAGGAACCTCCATATTGCTTTTCACAATGGTTGGACTAGTTTACATTCCCACCAGCAGTGTAGGAAGCTTCCGCTTTCTCTGCAACCTCACCAGCATTTGTTGTTCTTAGTCTTTTGGATGTTGGCCATCCTAACTGGTGTGAGGTGCTATCTCATTGTGGTTTTAATTTGCATTTCCCTGATAATTAGCGATGTGGAGCATCCTTTCATGTGCCTGTTGGCCATCTGAATTTCTTCTTTGGAGAAGTGTCTGTTCATATCCTCTGCCCATTTTTTAATAGGGTTATTTGCTTTTTGGGTGTTGAGGCATATGAGTTCTTTATATATTTTGGATGTTAACCTCTTGTCGGATATGTAATTTACAAATATATTCTCAATATATGACCTTTTTAATGTATTGTTGAATTTAGTTTGCTAATATTTTGTTGGGATTTTTACCTCTATGTTCATGAGGGAAATTGGACTTTAATTATATTTTCTTGTTGCATCCTTGTCTAGTTTTGATATCAGGGTAATGCCAGCCTCATAAAATTAGTTTGAGTTTGCCCTGTTCTATTTTTTTGGAAGTGATTGAGGATTATTGCTATTAATTTTTATTTTTATGTTTGATAAAATTCTCCAATGAAACTATCTGGTCCTGTACTTTTGTTGAAAAGTTTTTGATTACTGATTCAATCTCCTTAGTAATTGGTCTGTTCAGATTTTTTATTTCATCATGATTCAGTCTTAGTAGGTTGTATGTTTCTAGAAGTTAATATATTTCTTCCAGGTTTTTCAGTTTGTGGGTATTTAATTAGCCATGATAGTCTCTTATGATCCTTTGTATTTCTTTAATATAGCATTTCTTTCATTTCTGACTTTGAGTTCTCTTTCTGTTTTTCTTGGTATATCTAGCTAAAGGCTTATCAATTTTATCTTGCCAAAGAACCAGCTCTTAGTTTCATTGATCTTCTCTATTGTCTTTTTAGTCTCTATTTCATTTGTTTCCACTCTAGCATATTTTATTTCCTTTCTTCTTCTAATGATGAATCTTTGTTTGTCTTCTTTTTCTAGTTCCTTGAAGTGTAAAGTTAAGTTGTTTATATGAGAAGTTTCTTGTTTCTTTAGGTAGACATATATTACTATAAACTTCCCTCTTAGAACAGCTTTTGATGCATCCCACAAATTTTGGTGTATTATATTTCCATTTTCATTTGTCTCAAGATATTTTTTGATTTCTCTATTGATTTATTCTGTGATCCACTGGATGTTCAGTAGCATGTTATTTAGTTTACTTATACTTGTGATTTTTCCAGTTTTCTTTGTGTGATTAATTTCAAATTTATACCATTGTAGTTGGAAAGATGCTTGACATGATTTCAAGCCTTTTAAACTTATTAAAACTTGTTTTGTGGCCTAACATGTTCTAGCCTCAAAAATGTTCCATGTGCACTTGAGAAAAATGTGTACTCTGTTGCCCTTGGATGTAATGTTATGTATATATCTGTTAAGTCCGTCTGGTCTAACATGTCATTTAAGGTTAATACATCCTTATTGATTTTTTTCTGGATGATCTATCTATTGATGTAAATGGGGTATTAAAGTCTCTTACTATGTAATAAATAAAGTCCCCTACTCTATGAGTTAAAATGTCCACATTAAGACAATATATTATGATAGTCATCATTATTTCTAAACAGTGAAAGGATTTTTACCAAAGTAGATAGAGTCATTAACCTTTTGTACTAAGCCTTTGTGTGATGTCTTCTCAGTATACATTTCCCCTGTCTTCTACCAACAGAATGTTGAATTACATGAGAATTCACCTCTATTACATCCTAATTCAGAAGTATTGATCCAACTCCTTGCTCCAGCGGAAAGCTCTGTTTAGTTTAAGCTAATCATATCCTTCCATTTTCCTGGCCACAGTAATTGGTACAAGAATGAAGATATAAGTCATATCATATCAATTAGATTTGGAGAGCCATTCCCTGCAGATTAAAAATTCTTCTCCTTTATCAGGAATATAAGAATGAATGCCTTTTTCTCTGCTGGTTATAAATGCAGAATTTACCTAGACCCTGGCACTTTTGTAGTCATTGGTAGTCATAAGGAGAGAGTCAACTTGAGAATGGAGTCAACACCTTGGTAATGGAGCATAAAAAGGTGTCTGGTCAGATTTTTGAACACTGAATCAAACTATTCATTTTATTTCTTTAAACTGAATTGGGTCATATTTTCTGAAGAATCCCAACTGATGCTCAGGAGCCAAGTTATACAGCAAAACCAAACTTGGAATATTCCAAGTTTTCTTCAAAACTTTTTTACCAAGGTCTTCTAAATTTTTGCTCTAAAAGACATAGCACCAAGGTCCTACCTTGTAGTAACTCAACTCTTCCCTCACACTTTCATTCTGTCTCATTCTCCTCAGCCTCACAAAATTCTTGAGGGGACATCCCATAGTAGTATAAAAGCATGCTACTTAATTGCAAAACCTATTTTGCATTACAATTCACAAAAGAAGTGTGTTTGATATGTTATTAAATACCTTTGAAATTTATACAAGACAATCCTCAAAACTCAGTGCAGATTCTCTTTTGGTTTCTGGGTCTTTGTGCTTTTCACCCTCATTAGGGCTTTAGTAATGTGAAAGGTTGAAAGCACCTCTTTAGGTGCTAGTACATGGACACAATGAAAGTACATGCACATTATACTGGAAAAAATTTTCTAAGAGTCATTTTTTTATATAGCATATACTTGTAACAGAAAGTTGTGGGATCACCCAACATAGTCATTTCCTTACATATTTTTATTTTTAAGTAAAACAAATTACTTATTCAGCTTCACTAACTTGTACTGTTTTTAAACTGAAGGCAAAACTATCAGATACTCCTCCACCTTAACACTATACTGATACTAAAACTTGTAGATACAAAACATTCTAGTATTTGTCTAGGAACACGTTTTACATAGTTATGATCAAATTTCATATTCATTCTTTTACTCCTTGTTCATTTAGCATTTTAATATAATTTGTCCTTGTTGATATACAGTCTAAAAAATTATCATTCTCATGGCTTTATCAATTTCATTAAGTGAATGATGAAATGTATTTAACCACATTTCCCACTATTACCTTTTGGAGGAAATACCTATTTATCTGGTCATCAATTCCCTGCAGAACATAATTTTAGATATTTTTTGAAAAAGGTTGATACAGAAATTTTTCTTTAACAGAGCATTTACTTTTGGCATCTATTGAAGAATGCAAATCAGTCAAACTCTAAGGCCCATGTATATTGTATCAGATTATTCTGTACCCACTAGGAAAGCTCATTTATCTATTTCAATTCAGGATGTCAGTTTTTCAGCCTAAGGCCCAGGGATACTCTCCAACCTCCTTAAGTTACTTTGTAGAAATGGCAGATGGTCCATCTCAGTGCCCAGCTGCTTGGTCTAAGCACACAGATATGTCTTGGGTCTGTCACTGGTTTAAATTTTTTAATATTAAAAAACTCATTCAGGTTCTTGAATTTACCAAATTTAAACTTTGGGATTTCTTCTATTTCATTTCTCTAAAACACTTGTAATGAAGGCTCATCTTTCATAGACATTTTCCAATTTATTTTTACAAAGTCAAGCTTCTCTTTCCTAGCAATTCTCTGCATGAAATTGCTCATTTTTTGAGGCATTACCATCCTACAGAAAAAAAAAAGCCAGAGGCCTATTTAGTAGTAAAGACTCCTTATGGGCTTTAAAACCTAGAAGCATTGATATGGGAACAGATTATTAAAGCTAACATTTATTGAGGATTTACTAATAACCAAGCATAGCACAAAGTACTTCATATATTTTTAATTTAATTATCACAAAAATCTCATGAATTAAATACTATTAACTTCACTTTTTAGAGGAAGAGATGGAGCTTTTAAGGTTTATGAATAACTTAAGACCATATTATGTGTATATGTTAATGCTGAGAAAGAATTGATGTTTAATTCTATTAGCTTAGAAATCAACAAGGAAAGTAAAAAATTAAATACCAGCCTCACTAAGAAGAGAAAAATGAAAAATTTTCAATTGTATGAAAATACACTAAATAATATATTTTCCAAATACATTTCTGTGATATGGTATGTCTCCTCTCATTCCTCATGCCCATGACCCATAGGAAAGCCTGTACTGGCATCACTTCTAGACAAGGCTTCAGAATATTTCTCAAGACAGTGGTCTAGTAGCCACCACCAATCATCCGGGCAGACTAGAGAGATGAATCCTACTGCCACCCTTGGAGACTTATACATATTCACTGACTGGATTCTTCCAGAAAGACAGCTGTGTCTATGTACTAGATAAAGATAGGGATATAATATAATACTTCAAGAAACTATTGTGATGATTAAATCAGATAAAACAAAGTTCCAGATAACTTTGGCTTGTCAAATATTTACTCCACAAAAGGACATTATGAGCCAGGTGCTTTTCTACACTCTTGGATTACATAAGTCAATGCAACAGACAAAAATCTACCTCACTACCATCACTTTTCATAAGCTTAAGATAAACAAGGAGTATTCTCCAAATTCATTCATCTATTCTGCATTCATTCATATATTTATACATCTAATGTTTCAACACTCCAGTTATCCACCATATGCCTAGAGCTGTTCTTTGTTTGAAGAATATAAAAAAATGAAATCCCCACCTTCAAAAAACACTTTTACTCAATAAAGACAGAAATAAACACAACTAACTAACTATATAATAAAACTTGTGAGGTGTTATGGTGAGTGTAAACAGCTATGGAACTAAAAGCAATGGTGAGTCTTCTTAAAAAATAAATCTTGATCTAAAATATAAATATGTAATATATTTATATTTCAAAAGTCTTAGTAGATCTCAGTATTATTTTTAAGGGGTAATTCCTTTCTCATTTCATTTTAACAGAAATTTCATTTCACTTAATATTTGCTTGGTTTGCAAAAAAGAAAAGGCACTGCTACTCCACACTGTACTTAACTATATGCACAATATCTATTAAGCATGTGTGGTAAGTAATTCCTTGGGGTACAAGTATCACTTCTCCAACCCTATATTCTCTGACAGAAAGTTGTAATTCAGAATTGGGTCTGGGAATGCAGCATGGGTTTAATTTAATTAGTACAGTTCTGACCTTTTTATAGTAGTAACGTATAATCTTCTGTCCTGATGGAGTGGCCTGTTCATTATGTTTCCTGCCTGAAGCTTAGAGCACATTGATTTCCAATTATCAGTTTATAAAACTGCCAAGTCATCTCTGTCAAATGACTGTTTTCACCCAAGCAGTTTAAAATTATGCAAGTCAACTCAAGTAACTGAAGCATTCATTAAAACTTACAGAGTGTATAGGAAGACTCAGGACCTGTGAAAGCAATGCTTAGGATTGCAAGAGGGCCTGACAACAAGGATACTAGAGAGACATGGCTCTAAAATGATCTGTCCCTGGGGCTAACTGGTATATTCTGGTCATATTTCTATAGATCAGAATTTCAGATTTTATTATGCATAAACAATTCTCTTTAAAGTTTAAGTGACCTACTATGTATATGTAAAATTATTTCATGGAAAGTAACATGATTCTAATGAGTAAATGACCTACCTGGGAAACTTCAAAGGCCTTATGTGAGGATTCAGGCATTTTATACATTAATATACTTAATTGTCTGTATATCAGAATTAGAATCACTTGAGAATAAGAGAGAACTAAAATTATATTCATTAAAGCAAGAGATTTTTACTTCTGAAGCTGGAAGGAGGTAGTGGTTCCAGTCCATGGAATCTCCAGGAACCAAGATCCCTTGTGGGTCTTAGTTTTTACCATATGTCAGGTGTAGTCCTCATCTTTATCATTCGAAATGGACGTTAGAGCTCTAGGGATCAGATCTGTGTTACAGACAGCAAGCAAGCAGAAGAGGGGTTAAAAAAAATGGAGCAAAAGTAGGCTACTGCATGTTAAGTTTCCCAGAAGCCACCACATATCTATGTTTGATTGGGCAGATTTAGTCACACAGTCCCTCCTGGCTGCAATGAAGGCAGGAAAAAAAAATGTTTTTCTTATTTTGTCAAATTCTGCTTCTGCTAAAACATGGATATCCTATGACTAGGGACAAGGGGATACTGGAAATTAAAAGGCCTCCTGCTGGTATCTGGCACACCATTTAATTAACTGGGTGATTTAATTAATTTGGTAGTATAAAAATAAAGATGCATTGTTTAGAGATAACAAACTAAGAAGACAATAGTGCAAAATGGAAAGATTGGGAAATAAAGTAGAGAATTAAATCGACCTTCTTAATATTAAAAGTTGGGGAGAGCAGAGGTGAGAAAATAATACCTTTTTGGTATGTAAATAAAAAGGAAAGGGAAGAAATATTTAGATCTTTACCAGCAGGGAGAACAAACAGATAAAGAACAAAATTCAAGCCCAATTAGAGAAGGAAGCATTGAACAAAACAGGTGTGACCATGACTTTAAGTGTTCTAGAAATTATTCACATAGATCACTGACTACATTAAGTTTGAATTCTTTTAAGTCAATTTAATATTTAAAAAAAGTTTTTAGAATCTACCAAATTTAAAATGACAACAGTGCTAGGAGCACCAAAAGATACCAGAAAATATATTTTCTTTTTAAATGGTAGAATCATTCGATATAGGACTTCAAAACCTTATATGGAAAGAAACAAATTCATTCAATAGTAAATAAATAATGGAAAGCAATCAAATAATGGGTAACTGTAAAGAGTGTATTAAAACTGGACCTTGTAGGAAAGAAAGGATATTGACAGGCAACATAAATGCTTGAGCTGCGGAGTAAGAGGCAGAAATGCAGCAGGAGAGGCCACTTCAACTTCTGATTAGTGCAGGAGACAAAAGATTCATTAGTAGAAAAACATTACGTAGCTTCCAGTCCACCCTAGACTATTATCCTTTCTGTGCTCATATCCCAAACCCATCCCAAATTAGACTGAGAAGAAAGGAATCATCACTGTTTAGTAGCTGGTCATCATGCACCACTGATTCATCCTATCTCACTTTTGTAAACATCCTTCAAACCTCACAAGTCTTAGTTAAAAAACAAATGTTACGGAAAAAATCCAGGTCAAGCACTAGAGACCAGGTATAGCAAATAATCTATGGATGTGTGTAAGATCCTTTATATAGAGGTAATCCAAAACTAAAATCAGACCATCTCCCAGGACTAGAGACACCACCAAGGCATCTATCTCCAATACCAAGTGGTGCAGGTAGCTCACAAAAATAATCTTTGGAGTGTATAACTATTTCAGTGATACATAAAACCTAACAACAACAAAAAAGAAAACAGAAATTTGTCTTCAACAATACCAGACAAGTTAATGAACAAGTACAGTTCCTTACTTTTAACTATATTCACAATTTAACATAGTAAACTGGTTATCTTGTGATAATAAATGTTGGTATTCAGTTTTATATGCCAATGATTAATTAAAAATGGTGGGGGAACTATATTATTCAATAAGGGATTTGTTGCCAAAAGTTTTTCCAAAAATGAAATTCCTTAAGTTAAAAAAAAATAAAACCAATGAAATGATGCCTGATGATAAAACTGGAAAATATTGAGCCAATTTTAAGAAATGACAGAAGGTTCCATTTTGTAGATCATTTCAGTTAAGAAGTGCTTCTCCCTGTTTAGGTTCTTTTTCTGGATGGCTGAAAAGGCATCAATCTTTTTAAAAATGATAAGTATTTTAATGCAAATATACTAAAATATTTATGCTCCATACTTTTCTCAAAGTAACAGTTAAGAAAGTTGTCAAGACAATATTTTTTCTCTCATCATCTTGGACCATCCTGAGATGGATAGTAGCATACTAAAGTAGTATCTCAGTTTTCAAAACAAGGTTTGCCTTTAAACAATTACTTTAAAACTTTGCCACAGGATTCTGGGAAAAAGATGGTGGAGTAAGTAGGCAAGCAGAGACCTCCTCCCAAAAACACAGAACATGAAAATACAGCAAATACAACTAAACCTGGAAATGACCTGACAACTGCAGAACTAACTACTTACATCTGGGGAAGAAGAGAAGGCCTCACAGAAAAAGAAAACACTAAAAAATTGAAGAGGCAGAGGCATTTGGTCCAAGCAAAACTATAAGAAAAAACACCAGAAAGAGGTCTGAGTGAACAGAAATCACCAATCTTCTTGATAAAGATTTCAAAGTAAAAGTCATAAACATGCTCACGGGTCTACAGAAAAATATTCAGGATTCTCAGGGAGGACCTCAACAAAAACATAGACAACCTGCAAAAGAGTCATTCAGTACCTGAAATTAAAAAATACAGTGGAGGGATTTAATAGCAGGCTTTCTCAGGTTGAAGAAGTTGTAAATGATCTAAAAAAATTAGGGAGCAAGAAAACAATGAAGCCAAAAACATAGAGAAAAAAAGGATCTCTAGGATGAAAGAATAATAAGAAAGTGGTGTGACCAATCCAAATGGAACAATATTCTCATAATAGGGGTGCCAGAAGAGAGAGAAAATGATAGAAAGTTTCTTTGAGGAAATAATTGTTGAAAACTTCCCCAAACTGGGAAAGGAAATAGACACTCAGTTCATGGAAGGACAGAGAGTCCCTAAGAAAAGGAAACCCAAGAAGACAACACAAAGACATATAATAATTAAAAGTGGCAAAGATCAAGAACAAGAAGAGTGTATTGAAAGCAGCCAGAGAGAGGAAAAAGATAACATACAAAGGAAACCCCATCAGGCTATCAGCAGACTTCTCAGCAGAAACATTACAGGCCAAAGGGAGAGAGGAAAAAGATAACATACAAAGGAAACCCCATCAGGCTATCAGCAGACTTCTTAGCAGAAACATTACAGGCCAAAGGGAGTGGCATCATATATTTAATGTAATGAAACAAAAGGCCTCCAACCAAGAATACTCTACCTGGCAAGAATATCATCTAAATTTGAAGCAAGGATTAAACAATTTTCAGATAAACAAAAGCTGAAGGAATTCACCATAACTAAGCCAGACCTACAGGATATGTTAAAGGAACTTCTCTAAATGGAAATGTTCCTAAGGCTGAATAGCTGTCACCAGTGGAAATAAACCCACAGTAAATGTACTAGACCAACTAATTACCAAGCAAGTATGAAATTAAATCAACCACTCACAAAATCAGTCAAGGGATACACAAAGAGTACAGAATATGACACCTAATATATAAAGTGTGGAGGAGGAAGAAGAAGGGGGGAAAAGTAGATTGTGTTTGTTATAGAGTAGTCAACGAGTTATGTTAGACAGATAGTAAGGCAACTATCCTTGAACCTTTGGTAACCACAAATCTAAAGCCTACAACAGCAATAAGTACATACTTATTGATAATCACCTTAAATGGAAATGGACTAAATGCACCAATCAAAAGATACAGAGTGGCAGAATGGATAAAAAAAAAACAAGACCCATTTATATGCTGCCTATAAGAGACTCACCTCAGACTCAAGGATATACATAGACCAAAAGTGAATGGATGGAAAAAGATATTTCATTAATTAATAGGGAGAAAAAAGCAGGAGTTGCAGTAGTTGTATCTGACAAAATAGACTTCAAAACAAAGAAGAAACAGGAGACAAAGGACATTACATAATGATAAAGGGGTCAGTCCAACAAGAAGATAGGACCATTATAAATATCTATGTATCCAATATAGGAGCACCTAAATATGTAAAACAAATAGTAACAGAATTAAAGGGGGAAATAGACTACAACACATTCATTTTAGGAGACTTTAACATACCACTCACACCAACAGATCAACCAGACAGAAAATAAGGAAACAGAGGCACTGAACATACATTAGATCAGATGGGTTTAACCGAACATTTCACCCAAAGCAGCAGAATACACATTCTTCTCAAGTGTACACAGAACATTTTCCAGAAGAGACCACATACTAGGCCACCAAAAGAGCCATAATAAATTTTGTAAGTTTGAAATTGTATCAAGCATCTTCCCAGACCACAAGGGTATGAAACTACAAATAAATTACACAAAAGAAAAAAGGATACCAACACATGGAGGCTAAACAACATGTTTTAAATAATCAATGGTTCAATGACCAACTTAAAACAGAGGTGAAGCAATGTATGGAGACAAATGAAAATAAGAACTGAACAGCCCAGAACCTGTGGGATGCAGGGAAGAGGAAAGTACACAGCAACACAGGCTTACCTCATGAAACAAGAACAATCCAAAATAAACAGTCTAAACTCACAAAGAAACTTAAAAAAGAACAAATAAAGCCCAAAGTCAGTAGTAGGATGGACAAAATAAACATCAGAGCAGAAATAAATAAAATTAAGAAGAATAAAACAATAGAATGAATGAAACCAGGAGCTAGTTCTTTGAGAAAATACACAAAAGTGATAAACCCTTAGGCAGACTTATCAAAAAAAAAAGAGTGTACTCACATAAATATAATCAGAAATGAAAAAGGAATAATCACAATTGACACTACAGAAATAAAAAGAATTATAGAGAAAAGAATTATAGAGAATACTATGAAAAATTAAATGCCAATAGATTGGACAGCCTAGAAGAAATGAACTTTGAAAATCTAGACAGACCAATTACCAGCAATGAATTTGAATTGGTAATCAAAAAACTACCTAAAAACAAAACCCCTGGCAAAAAGAGTTCATGGCTGAATTTTATCAAACATTTAAAAAGCTAATACCAATCCTTATTAAAGTATTTTAAAGAATAGAAGAGGAGGGAATAATTTCAAACTCATTCTATGAGGCCAGCAACACTCTAATACCAAAACCAGATAAAGACACTACAAAAAAGAAAATTACAGACCAATATCCCTGATGGAATAGATGAAAAAATACTCAACAAACTATTAGCAAACCGAATTCAAAAATACATCAAAAAGGTCATTGATCCTGACCACATGGGATTTATTCCAGGGATGCAAGGATAATACAATATTAAAAAAATCCATCAATATTCTACACCACATCAACAAAAAGGACAAAAATGATACGATCACCTCAATAAATGCTGAAAAAGCATTTGACAAAATTCAACATCCATTCATGATAAAAACTCTCAACACGATGGTATAGAGGGCAAGTACCTCAACATAATAAAGGCCATATATGACAAACACACAGCCAACATCATACTTAATAGCAAAAAGCTGAAAGCTTTTCCTCTAAGATAGGGAACAAGACAAGGAGGCCCACTCTCCCCACTTTTAATCAACATAGTACTGGAGGTACTAGCTATGGCACTCAGACAACACAAAAAAATAAAAGGCATCCAGATTGGTAAGGAAGAAGTCAAACTGTCACTATTTGCAGATGACATGATATTGTACATAAAATCCCCTAAAGAATCCACTCCAAAACTACTAGAACTAATATCTGAATTCAGCAAAGTTGCAGGATACAAAATTAATACACAGAAATCTGTGGCATTCCTATATACTAACAATAAGGTAGCAGAAAGAGAAATCAGGAAAACAATTCCATTTAAAATTGCATCAAAAAGAATAAAATACCTAGGAATAAACCTAACCAAGGAGGTGAAAGCCCTATATCCTGAAAACTACAAGACACCCATGAGAGAAATTAAAGAAGACATCAATAAATGGAAATCTATCCCATGCTCATGGATAGGAAGAATTCATATTGTCAAAATGGCCATCCTGCCTAAAGCAATGTACAGATTCAATGCAATCCATATGAAAATACCAACAGCATTCTTCGATGAACTAGAACAAATAGTTCTACAATTCATATGGAACTATAAAGGACCCTGAATAGCCAAAGAAATCCTGCGAAAGAACAACAAAGCTGGGGGAATTATGCTCCCTGATTTCAAGCTGTACTACAAAGCCACAGTAATCATACCAAATTGGTACTGACACAAGAACAGAACCCATAGATTAATGGAATAGAATAGAGAGCCCAGATATAAACCCACATATATATGGTCAATTAATTCATGATTAAGGAGCCATGGATATACAATGGGGAAATAACAGCCTCTTCAATAACTGGTGTTGTGAAAACTGGAAAACTACATGAAAGAGAATGAAAATGGATTATTGTCTAACTCGATACAAAAATAAACTCATAATTGATAAAAGGCCTGAATGTAAGTCATGAAACCATAAAACTCTTAGATGAAAACAGAGGCAAAAATCTCTTGAATATAGACATGAGCAACTTTTTCCTCAACACATCTCCTCAGGCAAGGTAAACAAAATAAAAAATGAACAAATGGGACTACATCAAACTAAAAAGCTTCTGTATAGCAGAGGACACCATTAGCAGAACAAAAAGGCATCCTATAGTATGGGAGAATATATTCATAAATGATCTATCCAATAATGGGTTAACCACCACAATATATAAAGAACTCATATACTTCAATACCCAAAAAGCAAATAACCTGATTAAAAAATGAGTAGAGGACCTGAACAGACACGTCTCCAAAGAAGAAATTTAGATGGCCAAGAGCACATGAATAGATGCTCCACATCATTAATCATCAGGGAAATGCAAATTAAAACCACAATGAGATATCACCACACACCAGTTGAGATGGCTAACATCTAAAAGACAAGGTACAGCAAATTCTGGCAAGGATGCAGATAGTAGAACCCTCCTACAATGTTACTGGGAATGTAAATTGGTGCAACCATTGTGGAAAGCAATATGGAGGTTCCTAAAAACACTAAAAATAGAAATATCATTTGACCCAGTAATTCCACTCTTAGGAATTTACCTGAAGGAAACAAGATCCCAATTCAAAAAGACATATGCACCCCTATGTTTATTGCAGTAGTATATACAATAGCCAAGTTATGGAAGCAAACTAGTGTCCATTAACAAGTGAATGGATAAAGAAGAGGTGGTACATGTACACAATGTAATATTATTCAGCCGTAAAAAGAAAATAAAGCTTGCAATTTGCAATAACCTGGATGGATCTAGAGGGTATTATGCTCAGTGAAATAAGTCAGGTAGAGAAGGTCAAATTATTTCACTCATTTGTGGAGTATAAAAACAAAGTAAAACAGAAGGAATAAAATAGTAGACTCATAGACACTGAAAAGGGACTAGTGGTTACAAAAGTGGAGGGGTTAGGGACAGTGGTGGGGGAGGGAGAAGGGGATTAAGGGGCACAATAATTCACAATCACAATATATGTAGGTCACAAGGACAGTAGTACAGAATGGAGAATACAGTTAATGAGTCTATAACATCTTACTATGTTGATAGTGACAACAATGGAGGGGTTGAGGACTTGATAATATGTGTGAATGTTGAACCACTGTTATGTATTTGAAATCTGAAACTTAAGTGAGTGTATTTTCCTGAGTTTTAAAAGACTATGGGGAAAAGACAGACTGAAACAAAACATTCTGGTCATGGCACCACTCTTGGCTGCTGGCTTGCTCTGAGAGAGTATTTAAGAGTTTGAATGGGGACTGAGGCTGATAGAACTTAATGCTCAGCTAACCACTCCACCACCAGTTGTTTGCGGGATTGGCTCCATCCATGATCAGGCTGAGCATCCCCATGTGTCAAATGAGAATAACCAGAAGGCCTGCCTCATTGGGCTATTGTGAGGATTAAATGAGAAAATGCATACAAGATACTTCAGCATTATGTCTAGTACATAGTGAGTACTCATTAAATCTCAGTTATAATAGTATCTAAGTTTTTATTATGTGCCAAGCACTTTCAGTTTTAACACCTGATTCAAATCCTTTCACAAACCTGTAAGGTCAATATAATGCATGCTACAGAAGAGAAAATAAGACTCAGAGAGGAATAAAATATGCCCAAAGACACAACTGGAAAATACTATTGAATACTATTCTTAATGGGCATGTTTCTATGTTGACAGATAGTAACCACACTAGTGGAGGTGAGGATTTAATTATACGGTTAACTGTTAAACCACTGTGTTGTGTATTTGAAACCAATATAAGACTGTATATCAGTGATTCTTCAATAATAAAATAAAATAAAAAGAAGTTACTGGGATTCCAACCCTATCTTCCCCAAGGCCAAAGCTTCAAGCTCTTTATTCCTATCAAACCCAGACTGTCATTATGGAATTGGCTTCCTCTGTAATAAGGGAAGACAAATAATTGAGTAGTTTCAGGCTGTGATTTCTTCGTTCTATTTAGAAAATAAAATCAAAGAGACATATTTTTTCTGATGGTTTATGATCTGAAAACCCCACTATGGGGAAATAGAAGTTCCTATGGCTAGGATCCTCACCTGACCCTAAACTACTTGATGATGTAATTGGCCTGCTGCTAGGCTACTGCTTCCACAGCCATAGTCAATAAGCTATTCTTGACTGAGTCACTATATAAAGAGTTCCGCCCAGTGCTCTGGGCCAAGGCAGAGACAGGGGAGGATTATGGACCTGCAGACTGCTGGATGCAGACATGATCCTAGTACTTGACCTATCGCTGGGAGGATAAAGCCAAATATAAAACCTTTTACCTCAAGAACATTCAGTTGTCATTTCTCAGTCCCACCAAATCCATAGTGAACTTGCCTGGGGTTGAAACCCTCAGGCAAGACACCCACATAAAAATGAAAACTTTATTATTTTCAAAATTTTATATATTACACTGGGCCTGAAACATTAACTCATGAAAGAACATTTTTAAAAAAGTAATCTTGAAAGAAATTAGCAAATCATGTGATGTAATGATCAATATTACCATATTAATTAAAAACTCTACCATCATCTCTTATGACAGATAATCTGATTTTTCATCTAAGAATGCTAGAATTCTTTTTAGCCTCATTTTGGATTAATTTGAAATTTTCAAAAGTGAAAAATTTATTTGTATAAGTATGAGGATTTCCACTTATTATTTATGTAACAGACATATAATTTCAAATATATTAGAAGAAAGTAATTTTTTTAAAGCTTTCCAGTTCTTCATCATATTAAAAGCAATTTTTTACAGTACGTTATCTTTAGTCTCCAGGCAAAGCAAGAAAGATAAAGCAAGGCTACCCACTCAATGGAATTCAATCCCTACACCTTCAGCCTTGAATTTTGTTGTATACTCAAGACCAGAATTTCCCAAACTATAGCCTATGCATCAAATCTGGTCTTTCCTCTGTTTTTATAAATAAAAACTGATTGGAACAAAATCAAGCTCAGTCACTTATGTATTATCTATGGCTACATTTTCATAGTTAAAACGGCAGAACTGCATAGTTGTGACTGAGACCTTATAGCCTATGGAGGCAACAATATTTACCACCTGGCTCTTTATAGAGAAAAAGGATTGGCCCAAGAGGTCTGGAGTGTTTGAACCCTTTATTTTCCAAAAAAAATGTCTGGCCCTCGACTGGTCCTGGCAGATAACCTCTATGCCCTTGGAATATCCTTCCTGGTAAGAGTGTCTTTGCTTATCAGAGACATTAGGCAATGCCAGATACTTTATATTAACAGTGTAATTTATAGTGGGGTGCTTAGGTCACAAAGTATGTTTGTGAACTCTGGATCACCTAGAGACCAATCCCAATAAAAATTTTGAATACCAAGGCTTGGGCAAGCTTCACTGGCTAGCAGTGCACCATGCCTGCTGTCACACATTGTTGTGGGAACTGAGCACTGCCCATACAATTCCACTGAGTGTGGACAAGTGGTCACTTGAGCCGGGTTTCTCATGGACTCTGCCCTATCCATATTTGATCATTGCAGATTTTCATATGCATTCTTTTGCAGTAATAAACTATAACCATGAGTACAATAGCTTTTCTGATTTCTGTGGGTAGTTCTAGAATCATTAAACTTGAAGGTATAGAAAAATTTTGCTACCCTAAAATGTCAAATGAACAAAATTATTGTCTACTGTAGCTAATAAAGTACATATAAAGTTTTTCAGAATTCACATTCTTATTTTTTCTAACAACCTTACAACAAAAAAATTTGTTTTTTCAGTAAATTTGAATCCCTGTGATATAATGAATCTATAAGAAATTCATATTTGGCCATTCATATGACCAAATATATTTTTCCCAGGTATATTTGGTCTTTATCTATAGTTCCTGAAAACACTGCAGAGTCTTAAAGATGAAACAGGTGGTTTGCCATGTTAATGAGAGACTTTTGGACCCCCACCCAAAGGCAGGGGCTGGAGGATGAATCAGTCAATGGCCATTAATTTAGTCATTCATGACTATGCAGTGAAGCCCTCACAAAGTCCCCAGAGAAAAGCTTATCTCTGTCTTCACTCTGCTCTGTTCAGTTGGATCCTTTGTTTGGGACCTTGCCCTAAGTCTCTCTTCATCTGGCTGTTAGCTTGTATCCTTTATTAAAACGGTAAATGTAAGTGTTTCCTGAGTTCTGTGAGCAGCTCTAGCAAATTAATTGAACCTAAGGGGGAGGTCATGGAAACCTTCCAGTTTGTAGCCAGTAGGTCAGAAGCACAGGTAACTGTCTGGGGCTTGTGAACAGCATGTGGAGTGGGTGGTGGAGGGCAGTCTTGAAGGATGGAGCCCTTAACCTGGGAATCTGGTGCTGTCTCCAGGCAGATAGCATCAGGATTGGATTGAGTTCTCGGACACCCTGCTGGTATTAGAGAATTGGTTGGTATAAGTATGTGTGGGCAGACCCCGTCCCATATACTTACACACATTGGAATCGGCTCCTGGAACTTGAATGAAGTATACTACTAAGGCTGCTGTGTATAATATTGTTATTGTTATATATATATATGCTGGAAAAAAATACACCATTGTATTTGGTGTTGGAGGAGTGGGAATCACACCCTGAAACAAGACCATTCCACCAGGAATCAGCATCAAAGCAGTCTATGTTATGTAACCCACACAAATTCTGTCATATTTTCAGCATATAATATTTGAAAAAAATCCCAAGAAAAAGCAGTCATTTGCATTCTAAAATTCTCTACAATGGCCAGTAGCCAGCAGTGGCTACTGTGATTTAAACTTATCAAAATAGGATGAAGTGAACCTATCCTTTGAATGGTCTTTATTTTCTTATGTTTGCACATACAAAAGACAAGACAGATTATAGAACGCCAAGTCCACAAATTACATTTTATTGTCTCCAAGTAACATAAAAATACAATTTCAGTGATATATTTATAAAATTAAAAAAAAATTCAGTTTTAGCTAAGGAGAGAGTTTATTCAAAATTACTACTGTAATAAGGGAAGAGAGGTCATTGCAATAGGGAGAAAGCTCTGACCTAAGTATGCAAACCTCTTAAAAAATTAAACTAAAGGGCTTTTTGTCTTGTAAAGGGAGAAGTAAACTACCTTAGAAAGAACCAGGGGTAGTGTATTAGTCAGGCTTCTCGAGAGAAGCAGAACCAGTAGAAGATACAGACATACATACATATAGATATCCATATCCATATAGATATATGATATATAGATATATGAGAGAGAGAGATAAGGCAAAGCAGAGAACCAGGAAAACCAGTGGTGTAATTCAGTCTGAGTCAAAAGGCCTAAGAATCAAGGGTCCTATGGTCTAAGTCCTGGTCTGAGTCCAAAAGCCCAAGAAACAGTAACATGCATGTCCAAGGGTGGGAGAATATAGGTGTATCAGCTCAGAGACAGCAAATCCATCCTTCCTCTATTTTTGTTCTGTTCAGACCTTCAAGGGATTAGATAATGCCCACCTGCATTGGTGAGGCTGAATTTCTTTCCTTAGTCTACTGATTGAAATGCTAATCTCTTCCAGAGACACCCTCACAGACACCCCAATTTAATGTTTTACCAGCTACCTGGACATCCCTGTACCCCATCAAGTTAACACATAAAAATAAACATCACATGTGGTATAGAGGGATAAGTGAGGGTGGCATGATCTGACAGTAGATAACAATGTTTTATATTTGTGTGCTGGCACTGGTTGAGGGTGGGGCATGGTTCAGGGGCTTAGAGGAAGGAAGGAAATTTAGATTAACAAGCATTTTGTGCAGACTGATAAATGGAGACCAAATAGTTCAGCTAATTCTGTGTCTGGTCTTGTCATAGGTACACAAGGGGCATTCCTAAGTCTTATTTGGGTTGTATGGGGTAAGGTGTTTCTTTGCAGTAAACCATTTCACAGACATAAAAATGCTGGAGGGAATAACCAGTGAATGAAATGGGAGAATTTAATTCATTTAAAGGGAAACCTAAATATGGTAGTTTGACTTCAAAGTCGTTTTAGTATTAAAGATATCTCAGGACTGGAAATGTCCTATTAAAATTAGGGGAAAATAAGCTTTATGTTTTACTGATGCAGCAAGAAAGCCTGAGCTGGCTTCCAGAAACCTATTGAGTTTCTACTGAATCACACAGAAAGGATGTCAACAGAGGGCAGAGGGAGCTATTGCCTGAACATCATCTACATATCTCAGGTTATAAGCTTAGAACAAGAAATGTCTAAACTTTACACCGTTTTCTCATACATCTTTATATTTGCAAAGCCTTGAGTGTAATGGACTCATCAAGGCCCTGTGAGCTAGATGTTCATGTAACAGAAGATGGTTATGGATGGGGTCTTTGGCAGCGGCTTGAATAGACACGCCAACCTATTGGATTCTAGTCACAACTATGGAAAGGAGCAGAGGTCCAGTACACCTTGACAGAGAAGCAACTGGCTACTGTGTACCATGCCTTGCTGGCTATGGAGCCCATCACTGGAACAGCTCCAACTAAGGTAATAACCATCTATCCGTTTGCGGGGTGGGTGCGAGACTGGACCCAAAGGCCACAGAGTAGCATGACAGATGCCTACACTGGCCAAATGGAGTGCATATTTACAACAGCATAGTGCCCTCTCTACTAGCCCCTGAAGTGGAGAACTCCAATGTTTATTGGGGTCAATGACATATACCAGTGGAAAGCAGGAAGAACTTGTTTTTGAGCCATTGGTAGCTGAGAGTCCTTATCAGGAAGGAAAAGCTCCTACACCTGAAGATTCTTGGTATACAGATGACTCCAGTCATGGGCAGCCCCCAATGTGGAGCATTCCTAAGTCTTATTTGGGTTGTATGGGGTAAGGTGTTTCTTTGCAGTAAACCATTTCACAGACATAAAAATGCTGGAGGGAATAACCAGTGAATGAAATGGGAGAATTTAATTCATTTAAAGGGAAACCTAAATATGGTAGTTTGACTTCAAGTTCCATCTTAAGACTGAGTCAATATGTATGGTGGATGGAGAGGGAAAGAGCAGCCAGTGGGCTAAGTTGTGGGCAGTATGGCTTGTGATCAGCCAGGGGCCCTCCTGTATAGTTGTCTGTACTGACAGCTGGGCCGTTTGTCGGGGCTTGACCCTGTGGCTACCAACATGGTACCATGCCAACTGGAGGGTTGGTCACAGGCCCCTTTAGGGGCAAGAGTTGTGGCAAAACCTATGGGCCTCTGGTTAGACTTATGATAGTTACTGTATATCATGTGACTGGCCATTTTCCTTGGCATCCCCAGGGAATGATGAAGCAGACACATTGGCCCAGGTGTGTTGGCTAGAAGGAAAACCTGCCTCTGAGGTAGCCGAAAGGTTACAACAGCATTTGTTGTGCGTGGGGCAAAAGACAACGTGAGCTGTATCCCATTGGTGGGCTTGCTGTTGACCTTTGAAGAAGTCAGCAGAGCCCAGAAGGAGTGCCTTGGGTGCTCTAAGAGGGACTTACACTGAGTCCCGCAGCAACATGGGACAATAGTAAGGGGGCCAATACACCTTGTCAGGTGGCAGATAGACTATATTGGGCCTCTGCCCATAGCATAAGGATATCAGTATGCTGTGACTTGTGTAGACACAGTTACTGGACTGTTGGTTGCTTTTCCTGCACATCAGGCATATCAGGAAACCACCAAGAGGGGCCTAGAGCATCTCTTCGCAGCCTATGGCTGGCCATAGGTGACTGAGAGTGATCAAGGCACCACTTTACTGGACATGCATTACAACAATGGGTGCAACAATTAGGAATGAAGAGGAAGTTTCATGTACCATATAACCCTCTGGGGGCAGACGTGATAGAGAGATACAGTGGTTTGTTGAAATCTGACCTGAAGATGGACACCAATAGTTTGTGGGGCTGTTCAGTTCTTTTATGGACAGTGCTACTGTTTTTGAAGGAGAAGTCCCAAAAAGGAGCCTTGAACCCTGTAGATATGCTAACACACATTGCTGCCTCTCCTATTCAACTGTATGTGCAAACCAAAGAGGAGTTATTGAAGCCAGTATATGACCAGCACAGCCACATCCTGCCGACAGCCCCTACTGCATTAAACTCTGGAGACACTATTGAGTGGATGTGAACCTGGACACTTTGACACATGGACCAGGGATGGCTGGCCCTTTTGGCACCTTGGAGAAAAGGCCTGGAAGCTGACCTTCTGTGTATTCCTGGAATAACCACAGAGTGACTCCCAAAGTTCATGGTAGTGTACCCAAAACATCCAGGAGGTAAGAGCATCTTATGGGGGGAATTTTGTTTTATCTTTATGTCCAGTGCATGTGCCTCCTATAGCCCTATATACTGACCCATCTGTAACTCCCACAGGGAGGGGGTGAAAGTCTGGTATACTAGACCAGGACAAGATCCTATTCCTGCCACTGTCCTATCACAGGGCCACTCTTGCATTTTTCCTACCTAATGGACAAGATTTGCCTATGCTGGTGTCATTAAAACATGTATCTTATCGCCCTTAATGTTATTTTCTTCTATAGTCCCTGTGGCCTGGACCCGCCCCCTGGCTGCAGCTGCCATGTAATGGTTGCTTTGAACTCCCTACCTGTTCAGCTGCTGACCGCCTGTGGAATGGTCAAGCTATGGACTTAATCTGCATAGGACTTTGAACCTAGCTGAATCCTCCAGCTTGAGGACTATCATGGTTTTATTCCTGTTGCTATTGTATGTTATTAGTCTGGTTACAATGCTCCAGTTTTCTCACATAGGGGCCATTACGGAAGATGGGGAACATGTAGATGGTGAGAAGAGATTTCTGGAGGGGCGGGCTTTGGGTAAAATTGCAATATTTCCAGAATCTCTCAACTGGTCTTAGTGTATCTTCATATCAATAGGTGTTTCCAAGGGGTAGAGAGTAGTCCATCTCCATGTCAATAGGTAAATTACAAGGGTGATCCAGGGCATATCTGGACCAGAGAGGTTGGGTGGGGCCCCTTCTCCTGCAGCCAGATCATGAGAGATGCAGGAAAGCAGAAATGGACGACTGCTTGTAAGCAATAAACTGGTTTCTCCCTATTATATTTCCCTTTGACTGATTTCAGTTTCAAAGGTATTTTGCCCCAGAGTTATATAAACAAAGGACAGTATTATTATAGATGGTTGCTTTAGATAGTTGAATTGTGTCCTCCCTCCCGCAATTCTTTTGTTGGAATCCTAGAACCTAGTATCTCAGAATGGGACTGTATTTGGAGACAGGGTCTTTAAGAGGTAATTAAATAAAACTGAGGTTATTATGGTGGGCCCTAATCCACTAGTGTCCTTGTCAAAGGAGGAAATTTGGACACAAATAAACATAGAAGGAAGATTATATGATGACACAATGAGAAGATGTCATCAACAAGCCAAGGAGAGAGACATCAAAAGAAATAATTCCAGACTTCAATAGCCTCAAGAATAATGATAAAATAAATTTCTATTGTCTAAGCCACCAGTCTGTAGTACTTTGTTATGTAGTGCTAGCCAACAATAGTAATAAGGTTATACAGGAATAAAACCATGATTTGATAAAGCATGATTAATAGAAGGAAGGAGTTGGGGGCAAGTAGCACAGTTGGGTTAAAGAAGCAATTGAACTTTGAATAAATGATACCTGGATTTGAACAAAGCATACGAAAGCCAGGGTAGCCACACTTCTGGCAAACACTGAATTGCAAAACCCCCAAGAATACCACAAGCCCAACATGGTTGAAGGAAATGAGAAAAGATGATCTTAGAGAGGTCATACTTAAATATGGTTGGTTCCTTAATATTTTAGAACATATTAAAACATCAGAGGAATATGCTAGGGCCTAGAAATCATGGTTCTATGCCCTTCTCACTTTTTGAATCCATGCAAATAAATCTCTGGGCTTCCCAAGGTTGGAATGAGGCAAAAACTTAAATGAGTGTTGAGGACATACACTTCCCTTTCTTGGTGTAAACAATAATAAAAACAACAGTGAGATTTTGACAGACTTCATCACCCAAATAAAATATCCTATTGTTCATAGCAAGTTGATTAACTTTAGAAGATAGAGAAAATAGAGTGCCATATGGAAGAAGCACAGAATAAAAATTGACTCAGGGAAGTACAGGAACAGAGTCTTATAAACACTGAAGTAGGTGATTTGTGCTGAAAGGCATGTTTCCAAAATTGTATTTCTGATTTCAAATAATATAAGGGAGTTAATGGTTAAAAGATAAAGAAGAAAAAGAAAACCATGACATAAAAATGCCTTCCTATCACCTCAACTCCCACATAGACAGGATTAGACATACTGTGAAAACCCACCCAATTGCAAGCCTAGGAAAACTTTCAGCTTTAAAAAATATTTCTCAGAGTAGGCATTATCAAACTCCTTAAGACTATCATAAGAAATGAAATTGATATTGAAGTTCTAAAAACCGTATCAAGGATAGAATACATTTTTGTGACATATGTTCTTTTTCTCCTTGCTTGTCCCTGAAACTCATAAATATCACCAATCACTCTGATCTTGCAGTAGCCTACTGCATTTATCTGTAGGGCACACAGTATAATGGACATTTATTACAAGAATGGGTGCAACAACTAGGTATAAGGAGGAAGTTTCATGCACCATATAACCCTACCAGGGCAGGTATGATAGAGAGGTACAATGGTTTGCTAGTATCTGGCCTGAAGTCAGACACCAGTAGTCTACAGGACTGGTCAGTCTGTTCATGGACAGTGCTGTGGCATTTGGATGAGAAGCCCCGGAAGGGGGCATTGAGCTCCTTGGACCTTCTAACACATGTTTCTGCCTTTCTTATACAATTGCACATGCAAACCAAGGAGGAATTATTGAAGCCAATTTGGCCAGCAGAACATCTTAATGCCAGCATCAACCGTACTAAACCCAAGACTCTCTTGAGTGGACATGGCCCTGAACATTTGGCACATGGACCAGCGATGGCTGGCCCTTCTGGTACCTTGGGAATAAGGCCTGGAAGCTGACATCTTGTGTGTTCCTGGAGTAACAGCAGAGTGGCCCCCAAAGATCATGGTAGTGTACCCTAAACAGCCAGAAGGTAAGAGCATTTTATAGGGGGCTTTTGTTTTGTCATTATGGCCAGTGCATGTGCCTCCCTTAGCCCTACATATAGACCCATCCATAATTCCCACAGGGAGAGGGGTGAAAGTCTAGTATGCTAGACCAGGATAGGACCCCATTCCTGCCATTGTTCTGTCACAGGACAACTCTTATGCATGCATCCTACCTAATGGACAAGATTTGCCTATGTTGGTGTCATTAAAATATGTGTCTTATCTCCCTTAAGGTTATTCTCTTCTACAGTCTTTCCAGATTGGACACACCCCCTAGCCACAAGCTGCTGCTTGCCGAGTGCATGGAGCTCCTTACTGGTTCAGCTGCTGGACTCCTGTGGAATGTAGGAACTATGGACTTAATCTGAGTAGGATTTTGAACGGACCTGCATCCTCAGGCTTGAGAATTATCATGCTTTTATTGCTATCTGTATTGTAATTGTTGTTGTTATTGTATATTGTTAGTCTGGTTGCAGTACTCTAGCTTTGTTGCACAGGGGCCATTGCAGAAGATTGGGGGTGCATAGATTATAAGGTGAGAATTCTGGAGGGGTGGGCAGTGGGGTAAATGGAAGTATTCACCCAGAATTTCCCACCTTGCCTTCATAGTGGTAGGCAGATAAGATCCTATTTGCATATCAATGGATGTTTACCACAGCAGAGCCTCCAGTCCATCCAGGAAAGGGGATGGAGAATGGCAGCCATTCTTTCCTTCCCTCCATTCCTGGTGCATAATTGGTCAGGCACCTGCTAGTCACCAGAGACCTGCCCATGTTGTTCCTCTGGGAAGGGGAGGTGATCAGGGGAGGAGAGTGTGCACCACAGAAGCAGGGACAGACAGAGCAGGGCTTGCTAACAGAGCTGAGAGAGGAGGCAGAAAGCACCAAGCAAGAGACTGGGCCATGAGAAATAAAACCCTTTTTCCAAATTATCACCCTTCTTGTCCTTTGGTCTCATCAGAGTCATAGAAAACTTGCCCTGGGTGGGGAACCCCTTCCTCCTGGAGCCATACTCTTAACCACTGTAATGCAGGGAATGTGGTTTGAACTATTTGAATGTGCTTTTTCCTTTTGTGTCTTTATACATGTGACATGCCCAAGAGTCAGCCCAAGGCCTGTCTATCTAAATGGGGATGAAGAGAGGGTTAACAGCTTGTTACAGCAAGAATATGAAGAGAAAAAAAAAACAGGATAATGCACTCCTCTCTGCTCTAGGACAATAGTTCTTGTAAGGCTAGTTTGTTACAGGAAAAGAATACTCTAAATTCTTTGTTGCCATTTTGTAATTAGGATGCAGGCTTGGTGGCCTTGATATAGAAGCTTTACTTTAAGGAAATTCTGGTCAAATAGAAAGCTGAAGGTAGAAAGATTTCCATCCTGATAGAAATAGATACTCAGACCCATGTCTGATATCCTTCCTCATGTTCAAATTACCAGAAAGAAATGTTAGAAAGCTTGAGAAAAATTTAAGATTCTAGAAGTCAGTTATTTTAGAAACTACACCCAAGCAAACCTAGATGCAGCCATATCAAAATAAAGTGAGCAATGAGGTAATTACCACACCTTTTTTAGTTCCCATGGAGCATGGTGTGCAGAAGCCCAGAGGTTCCCACATGACCTAAGGTACATAAAAGATATCTGAGTTACAGTCTGTGCACCTGCTCTGGACAGTCTCCTGTAGCAAGACAGAGGGAGATCCCAAGGCAAACACTAAGAGGCTAAAGAGGCTAACAGGTTAGAGAACTGGAACAACAGGAACCAAGATCAACTGGGAAAAACTGGGGAAATATCTTGATATGGCATAAAAAGAGACTAGTTGTCAGTAGTCAGGCACTAACCCAGACTAGCTATCTCAAGGAGAGAGCAGCAAGATTTCAGAAGATGCCCATACATCTCAAGACCCTTTCTGCCGTTCATCACCAAGAGGACACCTGTCATTCCTCCTCCATATGACCAAATGCAAATTTGTAAAAGAATGAGGAAGAGGGTAGAACTCTAAGACTGAGCATTTATTTTAAAGGTTATTTCACTATTACATGATATTAAATTACCAGTTTGGAGCCAAATCTTTAGTTGCCATCCCCATATACATATTAATCAGCAAGATAGAGATTCATAAGGAAAATCCAACTAATTAATTAAAAAAATTAAAGAGTCCATATTTTTCTTTCCCTCTTGGTATAACTAAATTTTTGAATCCACTAAAAAATAGACTGGAAATATTAAAGTTTGTGAGCAAGTCCCTATCCTGGACAGTGCTAATCTGAGTGTTAAAAACATTTGTCTCTGTAACTCTTTTTCTCCTAGTTATACTTAGCTGATTCACCTCCAAAATCACTTCATATTAACAATTCTATCTGTAAACTGTTACTTCGGAAAGATTCTATAAGGTCTTACATATTGGAAGACATGTAATTTTTTTCAGGTGCTGTTTTCCTAATATCCATGGTATTGATTAAAAGTTTAACTTTCAAAGATCACTCCACATCCTTCATCTCAAAGTTCTTCAGTGGATTTGTTGAGAATGGGGGGCGGGGGGAGGAAAAGGCTACTCCCAGTCTACAGCATAATTTATCACATGACCTACCTTACACTCACTCCAGGTAGACTTTCCAAAAGCATCATACAAATAATAATTTGGATAATAAACCTTAGACTTTATCAAAGTGCTTTAAACCACTCTCTCTTTCCCTGAGATGCTGAATTCATAATACTCCCATTCCACTGTCTCTTCTCTCACTCCTTCTACTCCTCCCTTTTATTCCCATCCATTACTGGCACACATACTCTATTTTTCTAATTGGATTTCCTGCTTTTGTCTTATAGATATAAGGATCCTTGCATGAATAAACAGGTTTATTTTGACTTCCACTTTTATCTCTGATTTCAAAAGCAGTTCTTCATGATGAGAAGACAATCACATGTACTTTTATGTAGAGCCATGTATTCCTATAATTCTGAAAATAAATGGCATAACTTAATATTATGAATATATGTGCTCTCTTCAGATATTTATGGCTTCTTGGAGCAATGCCATTCCTATAAAGCAACTCACATTAGTATTCCTTGTGGGCTAGTAATAGACCTTACAAAGGGTAAAGACAAAAACTAAGTATTTCTACATTTCTTCAAAGTAATGGCATGTTTTGAAGTTATACTACAAATTCCGGAATGGAAAAGAAAACTTGAAATGAGAAATGACAAATACAGAAGTGCTTTTGAAAAGTTTGCTTAGTATATTTTCTGTTTTAGAGAGGGTGCTATAATTTCATTTATTATTGCACATATACAACTAGTATTTTGTACTTAACTATTATTAACTTTATTATCAATTGATTTAGTCATAAAAAATTCCAGATTTCTTAGTTTTATTAACAAATAAAAAGGAGAAGAGGAGTTTGTCCTGGATTACAGAGTTTGGGCTCTAGGTACAATCACATAAATAGAGAGGCACAGGGAGCTCTGACACAGACAAACAGAGGAGAAAACACAGAAGAGAGGAAGCAGCAATGTAACCACAAAGGTGGAGATTGGAATGATGTGGCCACAAGACAAGGAAGATGGGTGAAGCAAGAAATGAGATGACCAGAAGATGGAGGAAGCAAGGAGTGCCTCCCCTGCCAAGACCATTAAAAGGGAATGGGCCCTGCCTACCTCTTCTGACCTCCAGAACTGTTATCTACCTGGTTTCTGGTAATTTGTTACAGTAGCCTCAAGAAGTTGATACAGAGAGATTCCCTGAGAACTATTTATTGGCAGGGCATCCTGGGATGAAGACCTCTTCCTTGCTTGACCTCCCAGTTCTACTCAGGGAGCCAGAGTGGAGTCCAAGTTGCTGCATTCGCAGAGCTAGTTGGTCCACACTCATATTTGTCTCCTTAGGCTTATCTCATTATTTCTCCTCCCTCCTTGTTCAGTCTCCCTGTTGTTCAAAATAGCAGCAGTTACTAATTATTTTCAGTGGCTTACCATTCAATTATGTTTAAAGAGGCAAAATGGAACATTCCCAGCTTTTAAAATGACATTCCCAGCTTCTAAAAGAGAACTTTCAGAATATTAGTAGTATAATGCTATATTATGTAATGATTCATACTGCACAAATTTTTGAAGACTCAAAATGAAGTATTTCCCAAGTTTCTTAAGGAAAATTTCCAAATGCTACTTCTGTAGGCCCTCAACTTACTGACCTCTTAACTCTCAGATTTGCTTTTTTCTCTTACCCCCTACCTCTGATGAAGTATTTATCCTAAGTAACAGGATATATAACATAATTTAGCCTCCTCATGAATTTGTTCCTTCTTTCTGTTTGAGTGTTGACACTGATTCTTTTGATTATTTCCCTTCAATAGTGGCCTACATCTTATCAACTAACATGTAGACAAATACAAAGCAAGATATCAAGTCAGGTATTCCCAGGAGGTTCCATGCAAATAATAATGCCTCAACAGGCATAAACAAACATGGTGGGGAATTCCAAGAACCACATGAACAAAAGCATGCAGATGGAAAAGTACACAGAGAAAGCTTTTTCCAAGAAAGGGCCTAAGAACCACATTGATTGCTCATTTCCTAGAAGCTGTTAGCCTCAAATTGTTCCATTAATGAACCCAGGAATTCATTTGAATAACCACCTTCACTCACCCCATCACCAAGGAGTTTTTCTAAGGGAGTTCAATATAATACACATTTTGTAAGGAATCTAAAATTACTTTCTTCCTAGAAACGAAAAACAAATACCTTTAGAACACCAGACATGTTTTTCAATTAGTTTGTTTATGTTTGGTTTGGGTTGGAAAGAACAGAGCAATTTCCCCCAATCTAATCTCATTAATCTCCAAGTTATCTATCTGAGAGAGAAAAAGCTACATTGAAGGCTATTTATTTTCTGTTAAGTGAATTCTTGTGTCATTCCCTTGCAGTTTCTCCAAATCCTCAGAGCAGTTGAGGTGTTTATTCCAGCAAATAATATGTTTGCAGAAGCACACATCATTACAGAAGTCTTTCCTGGGAAACACTCCCCTTGTGACATATTGTGGTCTCTTATTCCACTGTGCAAAAAAAGGTCATCGTATAGCACATTTATACTTTGCACAATGCTGCAGCCCTTCTTCACTAATTGTAAAGTACTGGAATCTAGCAGAGCATTTATATTTTTAAATAAACAGATTTTAAAAATACTAGTTTTATTTCCCAACAATTTTATATTGATTTTTAACTTTTTATGGAAGTATAATACACATATTTTAAAACCATAGGGTACCATGAATTTGCACAATTGCATACATTAATGTTACCAATGCCAAAATCAAGAAACAGACCGTGACCCACTCCCAGAAGATGCCCCCATTTTCATCTTCTGATCATTATCTCTAAGTGCACCACTATTCTGACTTCTGTCACTATAGATTGTTGTATTTGCACTTTATATGTATAGAATCACATAGTATATACTTGTGTCTGATTTCTTCATTCAACATTACAAGATTCTTCCTTACTATCATGCTATTTTAGATTATTCCTCCTCATTCTACATACTCTTCCATTGTGTGAATATATCTTGATTTATCCATTATACCACTGATGAACATTTAGGTAGCTCGTGTTTGGGACAAACTGTACTTTGATGAACAGTCATATATTTTTTTGTGACATAAGTATACATTTCTGGTATATATTGGTTAAGGAGTGTAATTTCTGGATTGTAGTGTATGTACAGTTGGCCCTTGAACTGTGTAGGTCCACATATATATGGTGTAGCTCTGGGAGGAGGGGGTTCCTGGCCTAGGGCAAGGTTTCTATGAATTTGTTAAGACCAAATAAAGGAAAGGGCAAAGAGCTGGGGAGTAAAGGGGGTTACCACGTTTATTCTAGTGGCAGCAGGTCTCAGCCTTTCCTTGCTCCCCACTCTCCCAGCTGCATGCCAAGCTCCCTGCTCCCACACTAGGGCTTAATTCTCAAAAAGCACCATAGCTCCACAGCTCTCTCCCTGTTCTCCCGGTGGTGAGCTCCTTCTCTACCGCCTGGCAACTGGAGGATCTCTGTGGCAGGTCACTGGTAACTGGTGGACACCTGACCAATTATGTACCAGGAACACAGGGAGAGGAGAAAATAGGTATTTCCTCTCTACCCCTCCCCTGGGCAAGTACTCCCATGACTAACCAGCCATGTCCCTGGTAAACATCCCACAGATGTGCAGAAAGGCTCTTACATGTATATACAATGGGCACTATTAAGGCCATGGAGGAATCCTAGTCAGAAATATCTGTTTTCCCCATATATGGATTTTTCTCAACAAATACATTTGAAAATTTTGGGGAGATTTGTGACAATTTGAAAAAAAAACATTTTGTCTTCTCTAGCTTACTTTGTTGTAAAAACACAGTACATAATACATGTAACATACAAAATATGTGTTACTTATGTTAATAGTAAGGCATCCAATCAACAAGCTATCAGTAGTTACGTTTTGGGGGACCCAAAGATTATATGTAGATTTTCAACTGTGCAGGAGTCAGTGCCCTTAACTTCCAGGTGTTCAAGGGTCAACTGTACATGCTGAAATTTAGTGACTAACACCAGTTTTATAAATTGGTTGTAACAATTTTCACTCTCGAGTATTTGAGTGTTCTAGTTGCTACACATATTTATCAACAGCTGGTATTTTCTTTTTCTTTTTAGCCCTCTGATAGGTGTGTAATGATATTGCATTGTCGCTTAATTGGCATTTCCTTGATAACTGAGTTGGGACACCTTTTCATATGTTAATTTGCCATATTTTTGTTGCTGTCCGTGTATTTTGCCAGTTTTTTTACTGGGTTACTCACTTTTTTCTCTTTAATTTGCAAGAGTTCTTTAAAAGTATGGCTGTAAGTACTTTATAGATGACAGTATTATAAATATATTCTCCCACTCTGAGGTTGCTTTTTCAATTCCTTAATGTTGTGTTTTGATGAATAGAAGTTCTTCAGTTTTACTACATATCAATTTATAAATTCTTACTTCTATCATGGGCACTTTTTTACATCCAGTTTCAGAAATATTTGCTTACAAAGAATCATGAAGATGTTGTCCTGTGTGTTTAAAAAAATCTTTAGTGGTCTGCCCTTTGCATTTAGATTGCAAACCACCTGGAATTGATTTTTGTGTATGGTATGATACAGGAAAAAGGTACCATTTTTCCATATTGATATGCAATTCACCTAGCACTATTTATTGCCAATCTGTATTTTTTTCCCACTATATTTTCAAACCATTATTTTTCATGAAATCAACCTGGTATCAATGTAGCACCTTTCTTTTAAACTTGTCTATAATCACAACTTTAAATCTTAATTTTGAAAGATATAAATTCACTGATACTCAATAAATAATACATTTATTAAGTATCAAATTTCAGAATTGGAAACAGGAATAAAATATCATTGGGAAGAAGTATTTGTTCTCTAACTACTTAATATTTTATTGTTATTTAAAATGCATCATTTACTTGTAAAAATAATTATCAACACTATCTCCCATCATCTTTGTCTTGAGGTACAGACTGTCCTGAAAACTCCCTAAAAAACAGGCATGAACCTAGGTCCCCAGAGGGCTGCTTGAGGCAGTTATCACTTCCTTCAACAGGTGTTCCTTCTTGCTTTTATTCATCCTTCATCTATTCACAACTCTGTTTCTTTCCTCTTATTCCCCAATGCACCATAATTTCCTCCTTTCCAATATGATCTTTAGCAACTTGTGCCTTAGCCTGGCCTGTGGAAACTGTAGCTAACACTTATTTAATATCTATTATGTATGTGTTACATACATATAATTTTATGTATGTTATAACATATGTTATAACATGTAACTGTGTGGTAGTTTTCTCTTAAAACAATATTTCTAGTATGTAGATCTAAATAATCCCCAAATGAAATCATTTCTTAGTTTTAGAACTGTAACAGTTATTAATATTTTTAAAGAGATCAGGGACTTTTTTGAAAATCTGATAAAAGCTTTAGTTTTTCTCTCTTGAAAATATGCACATAAATAAAGTTATATATACAACTACAGGGATTCATAAGCCACTAGAGGCTATACATTGAGAACTTTTTCACTAGAGAAATTTATGAAGCAATTATTATTCTATATTATGAGAATGATTCTCCAGGATCACCTTTGATGGTTAAATATCACAATGGGTACAACATGCTGCTTTATTGATAATTTTATGGTCTTAGCGCTGAAAAAAAATGATTCCAATATAAAAGCATTAAGCTAGATACAATACATATCGATTTTTAATTGTAGGTGACTTGAGACACTTAATTTGGTAACAAACTTATAAAAATCCCCTTTTAAAAAAACGTGTCTTTAGGAATAGACATTATTTCAACTATATAATAAAACACTTAGTGGTTACTCCTTCATCCTGTTTCTAAGTCACTTGCTAAGAGAAAGACAGGATGCCAGCTTTTTTCAAATAAATAGAACAAAACATAATTGTTTTTGCATAGTTAGCAGAGCACAGCAGTTGGTCCTTTCTTTAACAAATCAAAATGTACTTAATCAATGTGTGTTACAAAATACACCAATTTGTTATGACATCCAGAAATTTCACAGAGGGCTCTTCAATGCCGTATTTGAGCACAGATGCACACAGAGCCTCCCACATCTCAACACTAGACCCAAACAGGAATCCTGCATGTAGTGTCACAGATCCTGCTGTGTGCTGCGGTGACTGCCACTTCAGCCTCTCATCCTCAAACATCCTGTCACCCAAAAGCCTGATGTTTTTATTTCTTCTTACTGTTCCACAGATGTAAGAGCTCTCAGCCCTAAGTTTTATCTAGTGGAAGAATTTTTGCTTCATCAGAAGAAAATGAAGCTCCAGGAAATGTGACACACACATAAAAGAACCAGTTGATTGATCTCCTTGAGCCGATATTTTCTTGAGCATGCATAAGCTGACTTCATGAATAAAGACTTTTAAAAAATCAAAATTTATTTTTCAGTCTAAAAATATTATACCTAGTAGTTCCTAAAATAATCTTGACTCATTATTACAGGCTGAGTTCATGTTCCTTGGTCCTTGTCCCTGCCGCAACAAAGAAATGAAAGGCAGACACAATAGCGAGGCAGAGGGAAAGTTTTATCTGAATACATTCCAAGGGAGCATCGGACCAGAGTCAAAGCAGACAAAGGCCTGGAACCGTTAGGCGGGAGGCCTATATATTGCATTCTAGCTAGGAGGCGCCTCTGATTGACAAGGTGGGGTTATGTGATTGGTGGGTCTGCCTGCATAGTCATCCCTCTCATGTCCTGCGGTATGGCTTGGGCAGTCCTCCATTTTGTTCCATTGCACTGATGTAGGGATCAGGTTGGAACCAGTTTGGCCTGGTCCTGACAGGCGAATAAGTTATTTCCCTGCAATGCCTTTGTTCTCTTCATGTGGGACCCCTGCGTAGGCAGTTGGGGCAGTTTTTCCTTGAACTTTATCTTCCCCTTCCCTTCCCCCAGCTGCTCATGTCCACCTAACGTCATGAAACACCTTCAGAATTCTTAGACTCTGCTGAATAAGGCAATCTGTAGTTCCCTAGCGACCTTGCAACATATATTAAAATCCTGTGTCTATGACAGGAGGATGTTGGGCTGACTTTGGGCACAGGCTGTTTGCTAGTAAGTCTAGTAACTACTTTTGTTTTCAGATGACAAAACACAGAAGGAAAGAAATTAGAGGTCATTAAATAATTTGTATTACACTGGGGAAATTGTTCTCACCTACCCAAGTAGGTTTTCCAGGGTCCATCAGTCCATTCACTTTCTTTCTCACTTACCCTCTACTCTCCAACCAGTCTTTTATTTCAAATTCACCTGGACAAACCCCAGTTAGGATTAAATCCAACTCTCTAAGTACTTTGAACCTGTTCTTGAAAAGCTAATATGGTTAGAACAAAACTACCCATCCATTCTGACTTTAAATTAATGACCATGAACCTTGAGCAGGCTCTTAATACTGGCCAGCCACCCTACTATTTTGCTCAGTCATTCCAAACTGCCTTTCTCTGAGTGGAATGACTTACCACCTTCTCCTGTGTCTTCCATATTCCAAAACCTTCTTCCTATAAGAAGATGGCATTTTTAATATTTCAGTGAGAAAATACAACAAAATGGGAGAGAACTTGTATAGAGAACTAGCAACCTACATAACTACACTCACATATCATTTCTCTTCCTTCCTACACAGCAAAACTCTTGTCAGGATTAATCAGTGATTTTGGCACTTTATCTCCTATTGTCTAAAGTAGGTCTTCATGTCTACCGCTTCACTAAAAGTACTTACAAAGATCACCACTGATTCTCTGTGTTGCCAAATCCGTGGTTATCTTCTTCAATCCCTCAGTGCTTGTAGCATGGGGAGTTATTTTTTCCTCCTTGAAATAGTTTCCTCAGATGACTTTCTAAACACCATGCCCTCCTGATTCTCCTCCCAGTTTAGAGCTGTTTCTTTATGGTCTCCTTGACTTCTCCCAAGAACTTAGCCCTCAGCCTTCATCTCTCATCTCTTATCTTCTCTTATCCCCTTAATGATCTCAACTGTACCTGTGGTTTTAAACACTATCCCTGCACTAACAACTTACCTTATTTTTGTCTCTGTCCCCAGCTTCTCCTGAGGGCCATCACTGTGTATCCAATACGTTAATTTGCTATCTACTCTTTGATGTCTAACAGGCATAAAAACTTAACATTCAAAACCAAAATCTGTGTTTCCCCTCAAATCTTCTCCTTTCCAAATTTTCTCTACTTCAGTAAATGCCACCAATATTTTCCCAGGTGGCCAGGTCACAGATCCTGGAGTCATCTTTGACTCCTTCCTTGCTTACCAACATACAATCCAACAACAAATCCTGTCATCATTCTCTTCAAGAGGTGTCCAGAACCAAACCTACTAACCTACTAGTCTACTAATTTACTACTAATCTCTACGAACGCGACCCCACTCTAACTCCCTATTGATTTTCAGAGAGTATTGCAATAGGCTCTTTTCCTCTTCAAGTCTGTGTATGTATATCTCACATGGAAGCCAGAAATGGTCATTGTGACTAAATTATCAATCTAAATTATTTAAAATTAAGATCATATCGCTCCTATAAACAAAATCTTCAGATAGCTTCCCTTTACACTTAAAATCCAAACTCTTAACCTTGACCTACAAAACTGTCCATGATGTAGCTCCTGGATGGCTCTCTGACCTCTTCTCTGACACATCTTTTCCTTGCTCACCATACTCTAATTACTCTCCATTCCAGGAACCCAACAAGTACATTCCCACTGGCCTTTACACTTGCTATTCCCTGTGCCTGGAATGGTCTTCCCCCAGATTATAAACAGTTCATCCGTTCAGCTCTTTAAGGGCTCTCTGTTCATGTTGCACCTCCCCAGAGAAGCAGTCACTTTCCACCCTACCTAAAATCACAGACACTTTATCTTCTTTTTTCCATTTTACTTCCTTCTTAACATGTACTGCTATGCAATATTGTTTCACATGATTATTTATCTGGGTTTAAAATGTAAGCTTCATAAGGATGGGCATTATGTTAGCTTTATTTGTTGTTATGTTATCAGTGTCTAGAATTGTGCTTGATACATAGAAGATAATAAGTATTTGTTAAATGCATCAGTGATTTCTAAATCCTAACACGTGATGAATTTGCTAACATTATTCAGAACCATGATGTCATAAATGCCATATAAACAAACAGTCTAGTAACTCAATAACTTCAATATGTTTTTGAAAGTGAAGCACATATTAAAGGAGTTTTAAAACAAAGAGAATTAACTCACTGCATTTGTGAAATTTAATCCATTCCAATTACAGAAGGGACATGCTAACATACCTAATAACTTCAAAGGCAATCATCATTCTCTAGCCATGTTCTATAAATCAAAGTAATTTCTTTCCTTAAACCAAACTATACAGTAAGAACCTATTTCCAAAATAGGAACATTACCAAAACTTACATAACAATTATTTCTTTAAAAAATTTAACTCCATCTCTGCTAAGGATTCATCACTTCAATAAAGTACATGAACATCTCCCAGATGAAGTGTCCGCACAGAGCTGAAGTTATGTGGTCAGCACTATAACACAGCATATAAGCATCCATTTGGTAAGTGTGGGTACCAGATAGCCCTATCAGATATGAGTCTACCTCTTCCTGAAAATTTTCATAATATCTTCAGTTATTACCTTATAATAATAAGCTAGTAATAGCTTATGATCTTATGATTGTTTTTGAGCCATTGTTTATGTAGAAATAACACTTAAAAGCAAATTGAAGCTGTTCCCCTATGCTAGAATCCCAAGTATTCTGCTCTTCTAGCCTTCAAATAAACAGAAATCAAAATTAGAGTAAGTTAATGTCAAACATGAATTGATTTTACAATGTTCATTGGTGTTCCTAAATTTTTGCTGTCTTGGGATGCAAAGCTATAGTTTTATGCACTTTAAACCATGAATGCTACTAGAAATGTATAACAGTGAATTCACATTGAGGTTAACTAGAATCCCCAGAAACAAAATTCTGAAAGTCAGAGTATATAACCTGTGCCATATACAGTAATATTACTTAAAAATTAAATTAACTTTATTTAAAAATAACATTTGCATTTATATTTTTAGCTTTCATTTTTAAGGACTGTGGCTTCTGTAAGAGGAGAGACTCTCAGTTTGAGCACTGTGATGAAAAATGGGAAAATAAAACTGGAACTATGAGTTGGAAGAGAGACAAACTTCTGTTTTCCTATTTACAAGACAATACTTTACTCATGCCAATATATAAATACAGACTTTAAAAAGCCTATAGCAATATATCTCTAGGTGTGCTTTATTGAGTTTTCCATGAAAGAGAAAAAGATTTGAAGGTGTTGGATGGAAAATCTTAAAGAAATCATAGGAACAAGCCAAAATGGGCAGTGCATGGGTAAAGGAAAGAGGTAAAAGCTGTCGGAAATAAAATGGTAAAGAGCAGTGTGTTTTTTCAGTAGTTTGCAGTGGGGTGTGTGATAGATACTGTCTTCACCATCTCCCTTGTGAATTTTTTATTAGAAGACACATTGTCACTAACAGTGACCCTGCACAGGTTGACTACTTATGGAAACTGGAGGAAGGACTGACTGCCATCCAGGTGGGTGTGGGGTTAACAGTAAAATAACTCTTGAATGCGGAGATTGAGAAGAAATAAGGGCTGATATCTAAAGTGGGCACTTGTTTTGATTCACTCCTACTTCCAAATCTCAGAAAATCACTATATGCTTTTACCAAAAAGATATTGTTCCACAACAAAATAACTTTGGAATACTTTAAATATCACACTAATAAAACTCATTTATAAAACTGAACTTAACAATGGACTTCACTTCTTGGGGAATTATGCCCAGATGGCAATTTCATACTTTATCAAAGAAAAAATAGATTTATTTGAACATAGTGTTCAATAAAGTGAAGTGGTCTCCCTTGGAGACATGGCAGGTTTGGTTCCAGACCACTGCAACTGAGTGAATATTGCCATAAAGCAATCAAGTGAATTTTTTGGTTTTCCAGTGCATATAAAAGTTAGGTTTATACTATGCTGTAGTCTATTAAGTGTGCAATAGCATTGTTAAAAAATGTTCATACCTTAATTAGAAAATACTTTATTGCTAAAGATGCCAACTATCATCTGATCTCTCAAGGAGTCTTGCCTCCGTGTTGATGGCTGCTGACTGATCAGGCTGGCAGTTGCTGAAGCTTGGGGTGCTGACCTAATTTCTTAAAATAAGACAACAGTGAGGTTTGCCACATCTATTGACTCTTCCTTTCATGAACAATTTCCTGTATCATGCAATGCTGGTTAATAGCATTTCACCCACAATAGAACTTCTTTCAAAATTGGAGTCCATCCTTCAAACCCTGACACTACTTCTTCAACTAAGTTTATGTAATAGTGTAAGTCCTGTGCTGTCATTTCAACAATCATAGCATCTTCCCCAGGAGTAGCTTTCAACTCAAGAAACCACTTCCTTTGCTCAACCATAAGAAATAACTCCTCATCCATTAACATTTTATCATAACATTGTAGCAATTCAGTCACATCTTCAGGTTCACTTTGAATTCTAGTTCTCATCTTATATCCACCACATCTGCAGTTATTTCCTCCACTGAAGACTTGAACCCTCCCCGAGGCCATCCATGAGGTTGAAATCACTTCTTCCAAATGCCTTAATATTGGTATATTGACTACTTCCCATAAATCACAAATGTTCTTGATGGCATCCAGAATGGTGAATTCTTTCCAGAACGTCTTCAATTTACTTTGCCCAAGTCCATCAGAGGAATCACTCTATATAGCAGCTATAGCCTTACAAAATGTATTTCTTTATAAGATGTAAGAGTTAAAATTATTCCTTGATCCATTCCTGTGGAATGCATGTTACATTAGCAGGCATGAAATAAAACATTCATCTTATATATCAGAAATCTTGGACGACCAGGTATATTGTCAATGAGCAATTGTTTTGAAAGGAATCTTTTTTCTGAGCAGCAGGTGTCAAGAATGGGCTTAAATATTCAACAAACCATGCTGTCAACAGACATGCTATCATCCAAGTTTGTTTCTCCATTTATAGAGCACAGGCAGGGTAGATTTAACATAATTCTAGGGGCCCTAGGAATTCTGGAATGGTCAATGCACATTAGTTTCAACTTAGTCACCAGGTGGGTTAGCCCCTTACGAGAGAGCCAGCCTGTCCTTGGAAGCTTTGAAGCCAGGATTAACTTCTCTTTTCTAGGTAGGAAAGCCCTAGATGGTAACTATTTAGCCTACATTAAAAATCTGTTCTTTAGTGTAGCCACCTTAGCTAGATCTTCTGGATAACTTGTGTAGTTCTCCATCAGCACTTGCTGCTTCACCTTGCACTTTGATGCTATGGAGATGGTTTCTATCCTTAAACCTTATGAACCAACCTCTGCTAGCTTCCAACTTTTCTTCTGCAGCTTCCCCACCTCTCTCAGCCTTCATAGGATTGAAGAGTTATTAGGGCCTTGCTCTGGATTTGGCTTTGGCTTAAGGGAACGTTGTAGCTGGCTTGAGCCTCTCTCTAGACCACTAAAACTTTCTCTGTATCAGCACTTAGGCTGTTTTGCTTTCTTAGGTGTGCACAGAGTAACACTTTAAATTTTTTTCAAGGACTTTTCCTTTGCATTCACAACTTAGCTAACTGTTTGGTACAACAGGCCTAGCTATTATCCTGTCTCATGCTTTTCTCTCTATTAAGCATTTCTAGCTTTTGCTATTCAAGTGAGAGACGCGCAGCCCTTCCTTTCACTTGAACACCCAACGACCATTGTAGGTTTATTAATTGGCCTAACTGCAATGTTGTTGTGTTTCAAGGAATACAGAGGCCTGAGGAGGAGAGACATGGGGAAATGGCTGGGGTTTGGAGCAGTCAGAACACACATAACATTTATTAAGCTTGTTGTGTTAGATGAGTGCAGTTTGTGGTACCCCAAAATAATTACAATAGTAACACCATGGGTCACATATCACCACAATAAACATAATAATGAAAATTTTGAAATATTGTAAGAACTATCAAAATGTGACACAGAGACACAAAGCGAGCAAATGCTATTGGAAAAATGGTGCTGATAGATGCACTAGACACAGGGGTGTCACAGATGCTCAATTCATAAAAAACATCGTAAAGTGAAGCACAATAAAATGAGGTATGCTGTGATGATTTACATGTGTGGTGGAGTCTCAGCATTGTTGCACTCCATTAGGATAACAAATTAATCCCAGGCCAGAACCTCCTAGAAATGTGGAAGGATGCCATTTCCCTTCCATACTTTCCACTTGAATCACGATTTCACCCCTCAATACAAGTATGCTAAGCAGTTTCCCCTCGTGACAATTTTGTGACTCAGTAGGGCATGTGCCCTCCTACACAAAAATTGAAGCTATTTCATTGTAGGCATAATAGCTTAAACTTATAGGACAAGTTATGTGACTCACAAGAGAAGGCTCCCACTGTTCTTCCACTATCAAATGTCCCCAATTTACCTTTATGCAAATCAAATGCAATGTTCAGTTAATTACCTAAACTGAAATCACCTGCTTAATATGAGCAAGCCTTTCTTAGGTGGCAAAAGTCATGCAGAGCCTGACAGTCTTATCAATAGAAAACACATACAGAAGCATAATCATCTCTCAATTCATGCTTTCTGAATATAAGGGTTGCCAGACCCAGGTGCAGCTATTGAGAAGTAAACAAGGAGGCAGAAATAACGAGTGTCACAAGGCCAAATCTCAGCTGCCTGTCTATAATAAGAAAGCCTGTCCTTCACACGACCCACATGTAACAGTCTGCAGAGGTACTTAGTTTTGGAGCAGGGCAAAGAAAGGGAGAGCCAAGGTGAAGATACTGTGTGTGGATAAAATGAGAGTTCCTGTGGCCAGGATTCTCACCTGGCCCTGGTTGACCAGCTCACTGCACACCTATGGGCAATACATGGCTGTTGATTCTATATAAAGAGCTCCGCCCAGTGCTCTGGGTATGACACGATGGCACGGCTGCAAGGCTGCAGGAGAGCAGAGCAGAGTCTGGAGTGGTAGCAGCGCCAAGGACAGAGGCCCAGAGGACAGCTGTGCAGGACAGCTGTGCAGGCAGAGGGGCCCAGAGGATGGCTGTGTGGACACAAGGGCCCAGAGGCAGACCAGCTTGCTGCATACAGACTCGCTCTGAGTGAACGGGATTTTAGTGACTGACCTGCCACCCTGGAAAGAAAGTTGGGTATAACCCTTTCACCCCAAGAACGTTTTGCTGTCAATTTCTTTGGTCACATTGAATCCATAGCGAACTTGCCTGGGGCTGAAACCCATTGGCAAGACACTGCGACAGTCACTTAGACAATCTATGAATGGAGGAAAAATTTAGGGAAAGGAAGTAACAACAAAGCGCAGAGGCCAAATGTAAGGGCAAAAGTAGCCAACTGACTAAAATGGGGAGCTTTAAGAGTGATCACCACCCATTATGTGGAAAGAAACAACTGTTCATCTAATGCTTCTACATTTTAAGACACTTTTAATTCTTAATTTGATAAATGGCATGATGTTTTTCTCTTAAAACGTTCCATGGCTCATAGTGATAGCTCTCTCCTTTATGTTTTCCTTTCTCTCAAAATTATTCCAAATGATATATGAAGAAAACCAAGTACTTTGTCAGCAAAGACTGCTTTTGTCAGCAACTTAAGAAAGAATTTCCACCACCCAGAAATGGAACAGTCCTCTTTACTACCTGTAATCAATCAGCTTTCACATTTTATATGGGAGAATAATACTCTTACTAGGTATATGAGATTTATTATGGGCAACTGCCACGTTTCATAATAACCAGAGTTTGCAGCTACCACAGGGAGTGTACAAACAGTAAGAATGATAAAAATTATAGGTAAATAATTGATTCCTCCTAGTACAATAGTAAAGGAAATTCCTCAGGCCTTTCCATAGGTTATTTTAAGGCCAACTTCTGTTCTTATATTTATTATACTTTACTCATGCCAATATATAAACATAGACTTTAAAAAGCCTGTAGCATATTTCCCCAGGTGTGTTCCACAGCATTTTTCTGTGATATGTTAGTAGAAGTTCTAGAGAAAAATGGTCCTGCTCAACTAAGTCAGAAAGCACTAAGTTAACAGAACTTTTTTTAACTTCAGGACTTCTCAGAACATTTGACATGCTCAAACATTTACTGAATGGAAAAGGCAACAGACTGTGTGGAGTTTCACATCTCATTTGATTTGGAAACCACAGCACTGAGCGCCCCCCTGAAGATGCGCTGCTCAGCTCACTCTGGTAAACGCTGGTCTGTTATTCATGAAGCAGGGAAATCTGTAACAGGGCAACATGCCATGGCAAGCCTGCACTTTCTATGAGGATGGTGTGTGTTAGAGATCATGAAACGAGCAGCTCTCCTGTACTCTTAATCATCACACAAAATGAGAGGTCTTTGTACACATGAGGAAAAGGAGTTATTTTCTGCAAGTCAATGGAAACTAACTGATGCCAGATTATTTTACCTACAACTTGCTTTTGCCCACCAGTTTCTACAGGCCAATATGAAAGGACTCACAGGCCCTATTTAATCCACATCTTTGTGAAAAGGGAAAGCTAAAAGGAATGGAGTAGAATTTTAGGTTATACAACTGTGTTTTGGGTCACAGTGTTATTTAGAATGAAGGCTTATTTGGAGAAATGCAATACAATAAAGGTTAGTGATCACGGTCAAATAACTTAAAGTCATAAAATGAGAGTCAGGCATTAAATAAGCTAATTGCCATCTTTGAGATATATATAAAAAAAACAGTTAACATTCAAAGTGTAGCCAAAGCTATATAAAAGGTTTTCTTTACATTTAGAGCAAACTGTTCAAGTATGTACTTCCTTGGAGAATACTACAAAATATAGATGGAAGTTTATTATTCAGACAAGCACAATGTATCTTTGTATATTAGGCTTCCACTTAAGTCACTTATTAGCGTATGACCTTTGATGAAGTACTTCTCTTCATGTGCAGAGTGATCAGAAACAAAATGGGAAAAATTATAATCATCACACAAACCATATAGTCATTGTGAGGATTAAAGAAGTTAACATATATAAAGCATTTAGGACAATTCTTGGCACAGAGCAAAGTTTCAATATGGTTTAGACACCATCATTTCATCACTATCATTATTATATGCTAAACTGTCTGCTAGCATATAGCATATATTTGGGGATGCTCACAAAAAAAGCCAGCCAGACAAGTTCTCTGCTTTCCAGAAGTTAACAACCCCGAGAGAGATGTAAATCAATCAAAGAAACAAATGCAAACTTAGGCTGTAGTGAAACAGTGCACTGCCATGGAGACTCCAGTAGGGGGCCCACTATACCCAGGCTGGTTAAGGAGAATCCCTCAGAAGACATTTCTAATGGTATTTAATGAACAAATAGATGCCAGCCATGTGAAGAATGTGGGAAAGTGCCTTCCAGTTAAAAGAACAGGACATGGAAATGCCTTTAATAGCAAAAAATTCAGAGAGTCAGGGTCTTGGCAGGAACTAGAGACACACTCATGCTAGGCTATTTAGAGGTGGAATTAATGAAAGAAGTATTTATATGAAGTTAAGAACAGGGAAAGCAGCATCATGGGTCTGATAGTGGAAGAGCTATTTGCACCCCTAAGCCAAAGGACGGGAGAGGGCAGCGGTGTCCAGAAGCCAGAAGGAGGGAGGAACGCAGGTCAGGCTGCCTTGAGAAACCTTGACCAGCTACAAGAGAGACCAGCCAGGGAAGAAATACCCTCTCCCTCAGATCTCCTGCTAAGGCACCCTACTAGCCAGCCAGGGGGCCCAAGAGACAAGGACACTATCGATGTCATGTATAAAGGTCAGCCTTCTGGGGCAGAGAGCAAGTCAGAGAAAGGAGGGACAATAGGGCCAATGAAAGATATCTAGCAATGTGAATTAGAATAACTGGAAAAAGGCCAGTGTAAATGGAATGTAGTGATTGAGCAGAGGAATACTACAAAAGGAGGGGGGTAGACAGGCAGTGCATGATTTACTCAGGGGCACCAAAAAGGGTTAGATTTTATTCCAAATGCAATGAGAAGGCACTGACGGGTTTTCAGAAGGGAATGATGTGTTTTCTCAGCCTAGAATGTGGAGAACAGATTGCAAGAGAATAGGTGGAACTAGGGAGACATGTACAGGAGGTGTGGCAATAAGCTAAACAAAAGCATGATAATGGCTTGGATTAGGGGGTGAGCAGTGGACACAGGGAGAAGTGAGCACCTTCAAGTTTAGGGTGGAACTGACAGGACCTTCTCATGGATTTGCTGTTTGGGCAAAGGAGCCATCATTGATAGTTACTGGATTTCCAGCTTGAGCAATGGCTTGAATGTTGCTACAGGGGTAAGACTGGGAAAGAATACATTTGGAATTAGAGGATAAGGGGTCTTGGATATGTTCAGTTTGAGATGACCCTGAGACATGAGGTGAAGATGTCACATAAGAACAAAGTACCTCAGTCCTAGCCCAGAGAAGCCTTGTGGGAGAGTCATCAGAATTATTGGTAATCAACAACATGCTAGGAGAGTAGATGCAATCACCTAGAAACACTGTGTATTAGAGAAAAGAAAAGAGTTTTTCCAATGTACCTAGGTCATTTTCATATAAACCAATTGAGTTCTCAAAACAGAAAATCATGTTTTCATGCCATAGATAGCACTGGTGGTACTATGAAACCTATGGACCCCATCTCAGAATAATTCTTCTCAATGTACAAAGTAAAATACACATGATAATAAAAGATAACAATTATTCTGAAATATAGTACTTCTCAAATAATATCAAATTCATAGTAGAGTAAGTTATTTGTTCATTTTTAATGCACTAGGTAATGATGGAGGTCAGTCATAGTAATTACCACAAATTCAAAGCAGTGATAAGCCTAGATGATGCTTTGTAATATCTGTAACAATTGGAATATGGTATGAAAAGAATGTTATTTTGGCTAATGACAAAGACACAGATACCCTCATCCTCTTGTAAGTGTGCCTATATTCAAAATGAAGGAAAAATTCCTTGGTAAGTTTCCACACAGATATCTGTTTAGCCATGTCAGCAAGGAAGTGTGTGTTTGGCATTTCCTATGAACCAATAATATGAAAATGCATATGGAACATGAGACAATAATCCCGCAGCAATAGCAGTTACTCTTCACGTGGTCCTTGTCCTCTGCACTTTCTCCGTCCTCAGAAAGGCAGGGGGAAGTCCGGGTGCCTTACAGCTGCTCTTTCTTCCACTCTGTCAAGCAGCATCCTGACTTGACCACAGACCAGGGACCAGGGCATACAGCAACCCTTGAACCTGCTAAGCATTCTGCGTGGAGCTTATATCACCTAGGTCACTGCAGGGTTTGGTTCCTTAATTCACTGGGGTCTCTGCTCAAATGGGACTCATCCATGAGGCTTTCCCTCGCTACGTCATACCACATACAGTCCCTCCACTACTCTCTACCTGCTTTTTTTTTTTACATCACTTACCACTGCTTGAAATTACATTCTGAGGAGGGAATACTGGTTTATTGTCAGAGTGGCCCACCACACAGTAAGCTCCATGAGGCTGTGACTTGTTCTTGTTCACAGCTGCTTCCACAGAACCTACATGAGCAACTGGCACACAGTAGCAAATCTCTATGTATGTGTGGAGGTAATTAGTTAATCTTCTTGTTGGTTAAGAGGACACTTGTCTTTGACTGGTTGTGGCCATGACTGCCACTCTACTTTACACATGTCTGTGTCTCTCGATATCCATCTTGCATAAGTGATAAAATGCATCCTTGGCCCTTGCATATGTTACAGAAAATCTCCCTTGTGATTACATCTTCCTATTCCATCCCCTCCTTCTGTTGAAGTGCCCTGTCTTCGCCCTCGGAAAAGCTCAGATCTCGGAGTGGAAACTCTCTTTAGATGCTGTGCTCCAACGTAACATCCTGTTTACCTCTGAGGACAGTGGCACCATCACACTGTACATCCCCATACCAGGCTAGAAAGGGACTTTGCCTCACAAGCCACCAGTGTCTGGAAAGTCCTTTGGAGACACCTAAAAAACATAGTTAGAGGAGAATGTTTCATGATGGATTGATTAACCTAGCTTTGGATATGTAGAATGCTAAGTGCCTATAATGTAACTAAATAGACACATTGAGAAAACAGTTAAGAATGTAAATATTAGGAGCCGGGAGTCATAAGCATATAGGAGGTTGTATTCACTGAGCCGTGGATTTTGTCTCCCAGGAATATGAAAATACAGACAGCAGAGGGACCCTAAAAAGACCAACATTAAGCAGAATTATGATGATTTTCTTTGCTATTAAAATTCACAATTTTCTATAATACAAAAGCAGAGATGTCTAGAGAAGAAGAAAAAGCAAGTTGCTTGAGAGTGGTTATCAGTATGATCTTTTGCTCTCAAGTGTGTTTTTGTATAGTACAATAGCTATTGAAGTGTGGCAGGACCCTTTAAAAATAAACTGACCTCCAAGATGAATTCACGGGACACTAACAGACACTCTTGAGATGAAGCAATGGAAACGCCCCACTGCTTGTCAACCAAACCCTGCCCCGAGCCAGAACCTAGACAGAGCCACACCGCAGTATCAAGTGCTCAGCGCCGCTTTCTGCCAAGTGCTGCCTTTGGAAGTCTTGCTCCTGACAGGTAGCCGTTTCCAGCGAGGCCGTCAACATCTGTCAGACGGTAGAAGCTGAACATGCCAAGGTCCACTGGGGCTCCCATGCTTTTGCACAGCCTGTCCTCTTGGTGTGGAAGCATTTCCCTCTCCACACTTCCCTTTCCCACCCTCTCCGCACCCGGGCAAACACTCCCCCTTTGTCATCCCCGTGCCTGCCTTTAATCATTGCTCATTCAGTGCATGTTACTGTTCAGCTCTCTCTGACCTAGGAGTCTCCTGTTCACCACCATCATCTAACCATCTATCAAACTACGTCAGGCTAATTTGTTAGCTTGCAAGACAAGCCAAGTCTCAGACCCTTCATGGATTTTGACAGAAGGAAGGACTGGTATGTCCAAATACCCTCAAAATATATCTGACACCTGATACTCCATTCCAGTTTCCAGATTTACCCTAGGCCTTGCTAAATTCCAAATATTCCTAGAGAAGAAAACAAATGATCACATAGGAAAAAAAATGACCAAAACATAGGATCACAATTCTAAGGATATTATGAAAAGATGCTGTTGAGTCATGAATGGAAGAAATGGAGACATCAAAAGTGTCTGCTGTTACCCAAGGCAAACTTCTCCCCATCAAATTATTTTGACACCAGTATTTCTGTTCTAGCTTAACTATTTTTGTATTTTCAGTATTCATTTTGGATTTTCTCCAAATTTACCAGCCTCAGCATGAAAGAAAACATCTATAAACCACATTTTTTCAACTCAGGTAAAATAATCTCTTCTTCATTGATTTATTACCCAAATTCTTGTGCCATTTCAAGAAGGTTTTGGTTTCTAATATGTTAATCTTGAAATAATTTAAGGTGAGTTCTTAAATTAAGAAGTGGAGTAAATCAGCAAAGGAATTAATAGTGCCTGGCAAGCATACATTTTAAAAAATTTTTACTGAAAAAGATTTAAATCACTGTTAGCTTAGACTTATAGAACAACATTAATTCTCACCAGTTATACTTTTTAGTTATCATTAAAAGCGTCCATATACTTCATGAATATTATGATTATTAATGTTTACCCTACTCCTGGGAGATGAGTGAGCATATATTCTATTATGTAATTAGGGACCCAGGGCTTCCGGCCAAGTATTCTGTCACTTTCCTAAGAGCGCAACTTTCTAAACCATAAATAGAAACCAAGAGTTAACTGCACTGCTTATATCTGAACAGTCTATCACAAGGCCCCATGGGTATAATGATAGGAGAGTTACTATGAATTTTAACAGCTTTCTGAAATCTTTATGATAGAAGCCTGTATTTAGGCTTCTAATCACCTTGAATTTGGCAGTCATATTCAGGTATTTCTGGCATTCTGTATATGGGAAAATATACATGTGTTGATGTTGTAGCGACAAAATGTGTTCTTTTAATTCATTAATTAATTAGTTTTCATTATAATGATTTCAGCTCAGTAGTCTGGGAATTCTCTGTAGTTAATGTATTCACAGTAAAGCTTATGAACTTCCAATCAGAAAGATGGGAATGAAAGAATGAGAGAGGAGAGCTAAGCCAATGTTGGGCAGAGTGAGGGAAAGTACATTAAAATCGCACCTCACAGTATGTTTCCCAGGTACCCCTGCTACAACAGTTGATACTGGGAGTGGTCCGAGATAGAAAGCACTGAGATGGGGGTTTGGAAATAGAACTTGCTCCCCCCCAGCAATGAGGACCTCCACTGCTAATGGCAGATGGAGACCTACCATCACTGGCACAAGTGGCCATCCAACTGCTAACACTCTCCAGAGCCATAAATAGGGATGTCATGCCAGGGGTGGAAAATACTTTAGGAGGTGCCTTATTCTGAGCATTTGAGAAACAGGGGAGAAATAGGATAAGACAATATAAGTGGGTGGTTATTACTAAGAATAATTGATGTCCAAATATAAGAACAGTGAGAGCAATTAGTTTCTGATTGATAATTAAGTATGAAAGCCAGAGGACCTCCCTGGTAGCTCACAAAGACTCACTAACCTCTTGCAGAAGGCTGAGAAAGTTGACCCAAGACTCAGCTGGAGCAGCCTAACTCCAAAGAAGATTCACCCCTCAACCAAGGCAGACCCGCTCTGTCAGCCTAAGAGCTCTGTTTGTACAATAATGACACCAAGCCACTCTCCGTGGGACCCAGAGCTACAATGTGAATAGCTCAGCTACTCGGGCAAATCGGCCGGCAGACCGTACAGCATTCATGGTTTGGGTGGTGGGAAAAGGTGCCACGTGCAATTTAGGGAAAACTCCAGTGAAACCACAATGCGAACTGACGGTGCTGTTGGGCTAGGCCATGCTATCTGTTGCTGAAAACACGCAACTCCTGAAAAACAATTCCTGACGTGCTACGGAGCTGCAGAACTTGCCCAGAAGGCCCGGAGGGACCTTGCTGCCATAGCTGCCCATCATAAGTTTCATACTGTCAGACCCACCAAGTCATATGAACAAGTGGGCCAGCAACAATCAGTCTCGGATGGCGTAGCACAGCAGAACCAGGGGTCACAGGAGCGTGTAGCCTACACTTCCCGCTCATGGCTGTTGTACCCGCAGATCTCTGGGCGCTCACACCTACTGTCACGTGAGGGGTCTCTCACAACCAGCTGATCACTGCAGGAAAGCGTGAGTTAGGTTCAGAAGTGGTTTATCTTGCTATGCAGATGCAAGGCAAACATGCAGTGGTGGTACTGGCCTCACTCCGGGTGACTTGCCAGATAGTGGACAGAGAAAAATCACCCAATATCCAGAACTTCGGGGCAGTACACCTGGTCATTCACTTTCTGTGAAAAGCACAGTGGCCTAAGAGAAAACTTAAAATAGGCTTCCCCTCCCATGAACAAGAAATATTTTACTGTTCAATTGAATCGCATGCTTGGATTCTAGTCGAATGAGCATGTTTCCTTTTTGTTGTTTATATGGCCAGAAATATAAACTATAGCTCCATGTTTTTTTTAGGCTTTCTGAAATCTCTGGGCCAAATAAGAACCAACTGTGACATCTCTGCTGATCATCATTTAAGAAAACTGTTTTTTAAATAGGATTTTGGTTTTCTACTAATAGGTATTTTCCCTGATTCTCATTCTCCATTTATACTTCTTTACAATGCCTTGCTGTACCCCTCGGGGGTGCTTTGTTGAAAAGAAAGTACATGGTTGGTATATAATAGATCGACAGAGAGGTACTGATATGAACTTTTAAAAGCAAACACAAATATGAGACAGATCCTAAGGCACATCTGTTCACTGGGCCGACATCCCTTGGGCATGCTCCTATATTCAGTGTAGTTCTCCTTTCTGCTCTCACCTTCTTGGTCTTCTTACCATTTCCACCCTAGAGCCTCTCATATCTTTTCATTACAAAATTATAGGTTTAGCCCACTAGGGTCAGAAAAGATGCTAGTTATTAATGCCTTAAAGTTACCCTTCCTAGGACCAATTTACATTTTAGTAGAAATCTAATAAAGATAAATAGGCTCAAGGCCCGAAGGAATGATGTTCAGATGATTGAATTTCACACATGCAGAGAGATTTGGTCACCTTATCTCACTTTTTATCATCTTTTATGTTTGAAGCATGAAAATTATACTGCCCATGAATACTTAAAAATTGCCATGTCTAGCTCAGAGATCTTGATGTGTTTTGTTTTACCAGTCCTCAGAAGATAAGGCAGAGGGGCAACATTTTTTACAGCTATACTATCATTTGTTCCCTCTAAATTATTATAACATCAAAGCATCTTTTGAGAAAAAGAAAATATAAGCAGCAACATGAATGCAACTATTTTCACTTTTGCAAATTTCATGTATGCCTTTACATAATACAAAATATGTTGCATAATTATAATCCCAATTCTGAACAAATTTGTAATCTGATACTTTAATTTACTTTTAGAATATAGCTTCCCATGCTCCTATATGGTTTTCATAGTTATTCATTTTAATAGCTGAACAATTTTCCATTAACTTGATGTAACATAATTTACATTTATGTGCTTAATATTAAGCCTATTAATACTTCAGTGAACATCTAGCACATGTAACTTTATACTATTTTTGAATTAGTTCTGTGGAGTGAAATACCAGTGGTAGAGTGTTTAAGACAAACATATGAATATTCCCATGTCTCTTGATCATTATGATTGTCTCTTATTGTATCTGCTCTCCAAAATTCTTGTAGCAATTATAATTTAAACCATTTTAATAGGGCATCAGATTCTTAAGAAATGAAGTGACCTACCCAAAATAAAGAGCTTTATTAGTAACAGAGCAGGCATTAGAATCCCATCTCATGACTCCCTGACATTAATTTGTTGAGTATGCAGTTATACACACAAGAAAAAAGAGTGCTGTGTTTGGTTTTGATAAAAAGGATGTAGATTTCACCGAATCCCAAGGATAATAGAGACTTTATTTGATATTGTTTCCTCCTCATAAAATACCTTTTCCCAACCTTCACCTTCCTTGGAAATTTCTACCCATTCTTCTTTAGAGCAGAACTCAAAGTTTACTTTGTGGAATGAATCATCCCTCACCTCCAGATTAGGTTAGGTTTCCTGTTAAATACTGCCATTCCAAACTAGCTTCTTGTAGAACCTGTTACAATTTTAATTAAATCATTAATAATTAATTATTTTCCTAATAGAATATAAGGTAACTGATGTCTGTCTCATTCCCCACTATAACACCTAAAACAGTATCTTATGAACAAGCTCTTAATATTTATTGAATGAATATCCAATAAATGGAGTGTAAGACTTATGGTCAAATTAAAATATTAAAGCAGTAGTGAATCACATTCACCAAAAATATTACCTTTTATCTAAAACTCTACATGGAACCTTCCAGTTCAAAATGATGAAATCATAGTTAAGCATTTTACTTTACTGACTCCAAAAACCACTGTAAAATGATGTAGAAGTATACAATTATAAAATACACTCTGAAACAGAAAATATACCATTGATGACAGAAAATTTGCTGATGGAAAGAATGCACTTGAGAATGTAATGACAGCTAAATCAGACCAGAGGAAATTAAAACCCAAACCATTAACAGTAAAAGACTAATGCAGATATCAGTGTTGTTTGGCTCATGAAGACCCAAAAAATGTTTTAGCCTGGAGCCGGCAGTTATTGAAATTGAGGTGGGGTAGGGAGAAACATCATGTGTTAATTGCAGAGCTACTGAAAAAAACACCCAGATCTGCTCCCAGGTAGGGTCCTAAAATCTACTTTACAAGGAGTAAGATTTTCCTAGTGGCCATTCATGCTGTTGAGTGTTAGGAATGGGAAGAGAGGCAGGTGAAAGCCTGAAGTGACTCTAAACCTCCTCAGGAGACCTACAGGAGTGCCCTTGGGGAGGTGGCAGGAGGGAAAGCAGCCCCCTTGGAATAAACCGTGTTCATGTACCCCCCAAAAGAGGAAAGCATGCTCACATTAGTGGCTGTCATGGATGAAAGACTGCCTGGGTGTTCCCCAACTTCACAAAAAAAGTAGTTTTCTGAGTGACAAAATCCTTTCACTTAAAGAAAATTCATATCTAAGCATTCTGCTGAGAGTAGAAGCATTAGGGTATGCAGACATATGAACTCTGACTACAATCCACCTATGCAAATCAGCAGAGGCCTTTATTTATAGACAGGAGCAGTCAAACAAGGATCACCATAATATTTAATAAAAATAACAGGAAAAACACACATTTAGTTTTCAAGTTTTAAAACAGAACCTTGGGCCAAATGTCAATATTGTAAAGAGAAGCTAACTCAAGAAACAAACAAGCTTGCTCTAGTTTTATACCAAGAGAGATTAATTAAAGAAGATTATTACTGAAAGTTCTTCGGTCCAGGATTTAGAAAGCTGGGAAGAACATTTGTACCTACCATAAAAACAAGAAAATGATGGACAAATTAAAGAATATACATATAATTTTTTTGAATCTATTAGCTGAGTTTGCAAGGTAATGGAATAACTTAAGATCCAGGGGAAGACAGGTCCCTCCTCAGAGAGAGGGGATGTGAGCTCTGGCAGAGCATGGGGGGAAGAAATCCAGGCACCATATGAGCAAGTTATGATTATGAGAATTCAGGCAAATTCATTTTTAATTGCTTTATTAGTCAGCATTCTCCAGAGAAACAGAACAAAGGAAAAAGAGACAGAGAAATAGAGAAAGAGATTTTAAGGAATTGGCTCATGCAATCAATTACAGAGTCTGCTAAGTCTGAAACTTGCAGGATGGGCCAGTAGGCTGGACACCCAGGAAAGAGCTGATGTCACAGTTCAAGCATTTCTAGCATGGCAAAGCAGCCATCTGCAGGCAGAATCCTCCCCTCTTGCTCAGCAGAGGTTAGACTTTTGTTCAGGCCTCCAGTGATTGGATGAGGCCATGCCATATTATGGAGGTCAATTGGCTTTACATAAAGTTCACCTATTCAAATATTAATCTCACCCAAGAAAACTCTCACAGAAACATCCAGAAAAATATCTGACCACATATCCAGGCAGTATGGCCCAGCCATGTTGACACATAAAATGAACCATCACAATTGCTAAAGTCTGAATGTGGGCTAGCAGGAGAGACAAGACTCCTGGAAAGCTGTACACAAGGAAATTTACTCCCACTCACAGGCTTCTTTCCAGTGATCTCCACTAGGTGTTCATAAGAAAGACTGGGGCAAAGGGAGGGTGAGGAGAGCCTTCCTTGGTGGTGTGGGTCTACTGGAGTGAAGTGATTGTCACTGGGAGAAAAGCCTGAAGCTGCAACCAGACCCTTCTCTGCACAACAAAATCTTCAAGCACCTCTGGTATAAAAGGAAGTCCTGCCACCCTGGCACACAGGTGCAGATGCGCTGTGGCTGAAGGAAAAATCCTACCACTGACAGAGGACCAAGAAATATCTTCCTGGGTCCAGAATCCTATAGCAACCCAACACCCACTTATGGGGAAAGGCAGGAAAACTAGTCCAGCACAAAACTGCACAATGTACAAGGCAGAGATTGGCTGCCACAGGAAGAAGGAGCAGGACCCCAGAAGAAGCTGCACTCTGAGACCCAGGGACACAGCGCACATTTAGGACTAAGGCTGGTTTGGACAAAAGATATACCCACGGCTCCGCACCACCAGGCTGGAGAACACCAAGAATGTGCAACCACATTTCTGCATCAGAGGCTAAAGCATCAAGAGACACACACTGTGGCACAGGGAAAACCAAAGACTGAAAGTACAAGGAAACATTGAGAAAAGCCTTCCAGCAAAGCAGCCCCCAGCTTCAACATGAGGAAACACTATAGCAGTTCAAAGCTGGTGGGGCATTGAGGGTAATTATAGCAACAAAATTTCCAAACTCAGATCAACTTCCACCAAGATAGACTCAGCACCAACAAAAATCTAAGGGCATTAGAAGAGACCTACTCATGTCTAGCAATAAATATTATTTCATGCAGCTTTCCTGTACTACACATTATACTCATAATTAATAAAAAAATCTGAGACATACATACACAGAAAATAACTCACCATCAAAAGGCAAAGAAATCAACAGAACCTGACTCAGAGATTACTCAAATGCTGAAGAACATAGTAGAGGATGGCAAAGGGGAAAAAAAGGAAGTCTAAGAAACAATTTCAATAACTGAAAGCCAGACTTAAATCTTCAAATTTTAAGGGATCTTTAAATATATAGCATAATCAATTTGAAAAAAATCTAAGCTGAGATTTATCCTAATAAAATTCAGAACTCCAAGAATTAAAATGTGTTAATAGCACCTAAATAGAAAAATAACTACTTTCAAAAGTATAAAAATAAGATTTGCCTCAAATTTCCTGTCAGTGTTACTGAAAACTAGAAAATGGAACAATGTCTTCAAAATTTTGAAAGCGAGAGAATTTGAATCTAGAATTCTACATTAGAAATACCAGATTTGATTTTGAAAGCAAAAGAAAGGAATTTGCAGTTATAAAAGGATAAGAAAAGATGACTTGAAGGAATAAAAAATACAAAAAAGAACAACAAAAAAAAGAAATCTAATAGAAAGGGAACAGGAGATCCACAAAACAGTGACAGTAACTCAGCGGGTATCTGACATGAAATTGTAGAATGACAACTTTTGGGCAGGTTTATAGAGCAGTCCATCCCAACTAGACCAAATAAAAAATATGACTAATAGGCTGCATGTTCTTAATTATCCATAGTTGAATTAGATCACCAAGTAAAAAACCATTGGTGTGAGTGCTCTAAATTGCTAGTTTTCCGTATCACAAGTCAACTAACATGTTAGTGGGGCATTGTTTATTTTCCTCGGTTCTTGTCCTCAACACAACAAAGAAGTGAAGGGCAGAGACACAGTAGTGAAACAAAGTAAAAGTTTTATTTAAAGTTACTTAAAGAGAGAAAAAGTACAGGTGACCTCAGGGAGGAGAGGTGCACTGAAAGGTTGAAGAGAGAAAGTTTAAGGTTAAAAGGTTATGCACTTAGAAAGTGCAGGAGACCTCAGAGAGAGGAGCACCCTGAAAGGCTGGGAAAAAGTCAAAGTTACACACTAACAAAATCAGGTGACCTCAGAGAGAGGAGTACACTGAAAGGCTGGGACTTCCCCCTTTTAAGGATTTTTCAGGAATGTGACAAAGGGCTAAGGGTCTGGACTTGTTAAGTGGTCTCTGAATATTTAAAATTAACTTGGCACAATAAATTTACTGCTCTGATTTTTCCCTGAGACACCCACTGTCTTGCTCTGGGAGGATATCAAACAAGACTGCCTGCCCAGCCCCCACCTCCAAGGTGGGCTGAGTTATTGTCTGTTTGCTAAAGAGTAAGTTAAGAATCTTATAACTTCCTGGGTTTTAAAGCACAATCTTATCTTTAAGATGGAATCCTTCCTGCCTTTTACTATGTTGTTTACGGCTGGGACTGCTTGCTAAATTAGTTGCCCAGGTTGCAAATTATTTAATTAGGGGATGGAGAAGGAAAAACAGCATATAGGTAAAGTTAAAAAATAAGCTGGGCCTGCATGAATAACACTATAAAGACATGGGCTATGCTGAGATACCCAACTTTATCTGGGGAAAATTCAAACATTTCCTGGCCAAATGAACTGTTTGGACTTGTCAATTTAAATTTGGTGTGTCCAACCATGTAACTGTTACACGCAAATTATGTTTATGCAAAATAAATACTATTAAAATAAAGCATAAGAGGGGAAGGGGGGTGGGATTAAGCATAAGAAAAGATTTATCAATTACAACTTAAAGTATTATTTATTTTTAAAATATGCAATACAATAAAACTCCCTTTGGGTTCAACAAAAATCTTTGGCAGTTTATTAGATATGATTGGAGTGAAGTAAGACTTGAAAATGTGTGCCTTTGGGACTGAAAAACAATTATCATTGAAAAGCAACTATTCATTGTTCATATCACAATGTAATGAAGTCTAAGTGATAAACCATTATTTCTACATATTCATAAATTGAAAGTAGTACTTACAATTCTTGAATCCATGTTTAAAGTGGAATAATTCTAAAACGAGATTAATCAACATCTCTACTCTAAACTCTAAAAGGAACTTACCATTTTCTTGCCTTTATTACTGAAATGAACCCACTCCATTCATAATTTCCTGGAGTTAAAAATGCACACAACCATTTGGTATTAGTCTATGGCAATAAACAACCCGTAAGTCTCAATGGCTTAGAATGACAAAGGATTGTTTCTCGCTGTTGTTTTGCTGTGGGTTCCCTGTTCCCCAAGTCCTTTTATTTGAGGATCCAGGCTGAGGGTGAGACATCTGCCTGGGACAAGCAATTCTCATCACATGGGGAAAATGAACAGGAGAATTGGTGGAAACAGACACCATGGCTGTTGAAGATTTCTGGTTGGATGTGCTTATCTAACTTGTGATCATATTCCATTGGCCAAAACCCAACACCCACGGGGCAGGAATCTCTGTGTCACACAGTGGGCACGGCAAGTTACATGGATATGGATGAGAATCACAATCCTCTTTCAAAAAGAAGTAAATTTCAGGAAACACTAATGCAATCTCCTGTAATCCCTTTCTTTTTCTTGTATTTCACACTCTGTCACACTCACTTTGAGACTGTATGCCATAAGATGAAGTATTCTGCAGAGGAACTGGAAAGCTGGAGGGGTTGAATTCCTGCCAAAAGTTGGGCTGAGTAAATTGAATAATGAAATTATTTTAATCTTCCTTAATTCCACAGAAATTCTGCATTTTTGTTAAACTGATGTCTCTTCAAATTATCTTTTAATTATATGATAAAATCACAGATTTATGATTATTTCTGTATAGAATTTTTAAAAGGACAATAAAAAATAAATATATGAGATACTTCAGTTAATCACAGGATTATAATGGGAGCTGAATTTGACATCAGATGAGTTCTGAATATTGATTTTCTCAGTTGAGCAGAAAGACCTGTTTAATTCCAATCAGAGCTGTGCAAAAGAGCAGAGTTTTGTAGGAAATATTAGAATTTGTCAGACTATGTGACTTTTCTCCATTTGTATGTGGCATATAAGCAGGTCAGACTGCAGACTCTGAATCTTTATCAATATCATTGTACAGCATTTATTAGTAACAGTTTGCCTGAACCTCTTACCCAGCTATCATCTTCAATCAATAGAATGCCTGGTGTTAAAATTCTGGCACTACTTAACAACAAATGATTCAGAGAGTAGATGTTCTCACCTAGATAGAGGATAGGATAGGAATAAAAATATATTGTGATGGTTATTTAGTGGTTTTTATTATAAAACTCAGGGCAGAAAGTATAGTTGTTATTCTGCAAAAATAAATAAAAGAGTATCCAGAAAGTACTGATTGCTCTAAATAAGTAAAAACTGTAGTGTACATATATTCACTGCTATATCTTGTCATTTTATATTCAAATCCAAGGTTGCACAGGTGGGGAAAATGTCCTTTTCTTCTTGAATTTTAAGGCAAAATACTCAACTAATAACATAGGGTTTCCAAGGTAAAACTATATGACACTGACCTAATTTTATTTTCCTTCACTAGCAGCATTATAATAATTGATAAAAAAAAATAAGCCAGATGTAATATACAGGGAAAGTCCATGGGGTGAAGGGGAGACAAATTGATGTTTTTGACAAACTAGGAAAATACAACAGTAAAAATATCACTGTACATTTCCCATTTCTGTTTCATTTTGTAAAAATGCATTTAATATATACTGAGAACATTTCAAAAAAGTTTCTGCAATGGGGAGCATGCAGTGTATTACAAACAGTCCACATTTGAATCTCTGTGCATGTAGCTGTGAGAAAGTCAATTAAGCTGTTGGATCATCATATATAAAATGGGGAAAGTAAGATGTACTTCAAAATATTGTAAGAATTAGAGAGAATGCATATAAAGAACCTAGCAAAGTTGTCGGAACATAAGTGGCATTCAATTTTTGCAATTTTTTAATTCTCATTATGGGTGTTTTAACATTTTTAATATTAGTAAATATTAAAGTATCAATAAGCTACTCTGGTGCTTAAACAGTCCATTCAAAACATTTGGGGAACGGGCTCTATGCAAGACAATGTATTAAGGGTTACAAGGGATGCAAAGAAAAAAGGGGACTTGTTTCCGTCTTGTATAAACGTGGTATTGAAAAGAGATGAGAAGACTTTGCTAGAATAAAGCTGAGTCATTTGGTTGTCACTTTTGTGACATAAGGACAGTCTTATGCATTATGGATATTCCTGCATGTATGGGACAAACAGTGACCTTTCTACACATGTTTTATCATGGTACAGTGGGAAATAGATATTTGGTCTTTGTCCCTAATTCCTGACACAGAGCTTCTAAATCCCCTGTAATTTCCTGAATGATAAGAGCCTCTTTTGCTCTAATAAGGTGATGGTGGTGGGATCCTAGATACCTCCAGGGTGAGGGCTGGTCACCAAGAAGACGAAGGATGATAGAAGGGTTGAATTTGCAGTGCCACCCCTAGATCTCTGGAGATGGGGGAGAGACCACAGGCTTTGGTATCGCTGATGGCCAGTGACTTAATCAATGGTGCCTATGCAATGAACCCTCCATAAAAACCCTAAATGATGGGGTTGGAGAATTTGCAGGTTGGTGAACACGGGGAGCTGCTGGGAGGGTGGCACACCCACTTCCCATACACCTTGCCCAGTGTATCTCTTCCATTTGGCTGTTCCTGAGTTATATCCTGTATAATAAACTGGTAAGAGTAAGTAAAGCGTTTTCTTGAGTCCTGCAAGTTGTTCTGGTACACTCTCAAACCCAAGGCATGTCACGGAAACCCCCAATTTATACCCAGTTGGTCAGAAGTACAGATAGCAAACCAGGACCTGTGATTGGCATCTGAAGCAGGGCTGGGCTCCTCCTTCTCAGGGTCTGTATGAGCTCCAGCTAGTTAGCATCAGAACTGAACTGAATTGTAAGACACTCAGTTTATGTCCAGAGAGTTCGAGAGTTGGTCAGTATGGGAAAAATACTCTATGTAGTTAGAATCAGAAGTTTTAAGGGGAAGGTAAGTGGAAATAGTGTGTAAAAAACAAAACCTAATAGGACAGATATTCCAACCAATTCCTATTCCTCTAAAAGAAGGGAATTCATGGGAAGATAGGATTCCAAAGCAATTTGATACACTTTAAGACACAAAATGAAGGTTTCTTTATTGACTTTCTCAGTCAAGGAATTTCAGTGGTGTTTTGAAGTCCCAAGATGGGGTAGGAGTAGGGAGAGATGCTACTCCTGTGATGTCCTAGACATTATTAACAGCAGGATAAATCAAAACTGGAGCAAACATAATGGGTAACAGCTAAGGTTTAGTCTGAGGAGGTGTTAAACTCTTATCTAGGGTTTTATATGTATTTCAGTCTTCTTCCTCATATTTTTTCTAGTATGTATGTATATATATAATCAGTCATTAAACAGGACACTGGCTCATATTTTATGCTGAAATTCTAATGAGCAACAACCCAAAGCAGCACCATTCACTCCCAAGAACAGTCAGATTTTCTAGGACCAGTCAAACAAAGCTAAACTGAAAATGTCATGAGGAACTATAAGTAATAGGAATAGGAATAAAATTATTTTTCTGGAGAGGAAATATTTGCCTAATAAATGCTTTAAAATATTTATTTTAATTCAGTGATAGGAAAATAACAGATTTAATTATATTGAATTATGGAGTCTAAAGATCAAGACAAAACTTGCAAGGTGTCCTTTTATGATTATACAGGGAATATTGCACATGGCTTAAAGAATGTAGGGACCGAACTGCTGCTGGTAGTTCCCCAAATAGGCAATCATTTCGTCTTTATCTAATCAACACATAAGAAATGCCAACAGATTAAAATCACCGTCTGTACTCCCACTAAATATATTAGTCCATCAAATATAATTAAATATATCAAATAGAGCAAAATTCTGACCCATAGAGAAATAGAAGAGTATAGAGTCATATTTTAGGAATTTTCAAACTAAAGAAGAAAAACAGTAATTAAAGAAATAGACCTAATGCTAACATTCATTCTCCAAAATAAACAATATTTTATTAACATGTTGTAATTAAAGTATGAACTTTTGTACAATCATTTAAAAAGCCAAACTATAAATAATATGATAGAAAAAATGCATTTACGTGCATGCTTTGGATAAATTTTTTTTTATGTACTTATTTTGTGTCAAATAAAAATCTTAGCCACAGCTTCTAATACCAAGGCAAGATGATTCTTTACGTGGAGTGAGACCATCCCTGCAAAGTGTGATGTACCAAGAGAGTTCAGCACTGCTGACTCGTATTTTCAAAGCTTTCATTACCTGAAACTGACAAAGGTGGTATCAGAATAAAATAGTTTCTTGGATTAGAGTAACATGAGGCCAAAAATTCGCCACTGGAGAGCATCTTCATGTAATCCCCTTCATTCAAAGGTATTATGTGCTATGATTTTCTGTTCACCCCTAGTCTCTCTTTTCTTCTCTTTCTGATTTCAAGTGTTCACCTGTGAACACTCATCTGATATTTCTACTAAAATACTCTGTTGTCTAAAATTTCTATGCACAGTATTCCCACCCCAGAGGATAATAATGGCAATAAAAATAAAAATAGAAAAAGAAGAGCATGTAACTAATTGTTGTCATTGTTAAACACCACCACATGGAAATCATTATCGTCACTGTTCCTGAAAAAGCTGAAAATTAAAAGGGAAAACCACTCAGAACATAAAAGATAAAACCCAATAATGAAAAATATATTTAATTCATAAATAAAAGTAATTAATATCTTTGGTTAAATAATTAACAAATATCTCCTGTATAAGGAAAATCAAAATGGCATATGGAAACAAGATTATTCTAGAAGATTATACAAAGGAAACAAAATTATACATTCAGTAAGAATTAATAGGTGCCTATCAAGTATTAAGTCAGCAAGGGTGTTAATTTTGACTGTGACAATAGGGTGGTTTGCTGTTTTCTCTTTGATCCAAGAAAATGAATTTGCTAATTGAGAGTTCTGTATTATGAAGTGGTTTCCCCCAGAGTTTTCTTCCTTCCATTTCACTGTTCCTACATTCAAGAGAATACACAAAATATTATTTGCTGACCCAGTTCTTAGTTTATTTTGAATGAGCTCTTCAAAATCTCGTTAACTTCTCACAGGCTTAGAACAAAAGAAATGATTAAAACTTCTCATCTGTATTGCAGAAAAATTTGAGAACATAAAGTTTACACCCTACAGAGCTAGCAATAATTGCAACAGAGAGGTGAGGCAAAAAAAAAAAATCATGAAAAAAATAATTCCTAATAGCTGAGTTCACTATTCACTGGCAGGAAGGCAGTGCTGATTAAGTGTTCAGAGAGCCATCAGAACCTGCCGGGGCCAGAAGGTACTGATTTTCAATTTACAGCAACATCATATGAGCATTTCATTTGAAAAGTTCACGACCCAGTTCTGAAGGAATATTTTACATAGTTATTTGCCTTGAACTCAGCTCAGCCAGTTTTTTTTTTCCTCCTCAATCAAAAGGCCATGATTTTAGGACATCTTTCTCAAGAAAATATATTATCCTTTTAGTGTGACAGTAAAGAACCTGAGAGTCTAGGAACTTCCTAGTTGGGATATATTGAAATTGGAAGTGGTGGTGAAGTCTAAAATACGTAATTAACCCTAGGTTCAATCTACATATGCCCAAAAAAGAAAATGCATTTAAAAAGTCCTGTTCAAATCACATATATCAGAATTGATTAAATGTAGCTACCAACAAGGCCTCTGGCATTATTTAACTCAGAGCACCATCAACAAAGCTGATGGGAAGACTACCAGGAATCAAATTATCTACTGAATAAACCACCGTGTAGATGCTACAACGAGATGTAAGGAAATAACATTAATTTGAGGATCACCACTTAGTGGCAAGTTTTTTCTATTTTAAAATTCAAAATAGAAGACAAATACCATTAATTAAAAATTTCAAATTCACAACTCTTTACCACTGGAGTTGTACATTAACTTTATTCAGTTTTTAGTGGCTTGTGTAGCTGAATATTCACTATCTCATGCATTTTCTTCCCTTGCAAAATGGGTAAGACAATACATACCAAGGTTGCTATGAGGATCAAATGAGCCAATATGTGTAAAACAGTTACTTTGGTACCAAGAAAATACTCAAATAGTAGTATATTGCTACCCCAATATGAAAAAAACCCCTGCCATTTATTCTAGCCCTATTATATTCTGGGTACATGCTATTACTTTTTATTTACATTTTCACTAATTCTTTAGCAGTTCTAAAAATTTTTATTACTATCCTTGCTCTACAGGAAAAAAGACAGAGGGATTCGATAGGCTATAGCATTAGTAAATAGAAAAATCAGGATTAAAATGAATGTTTACCTGACCCTAAAACCTATCTAATTTCAACTATACCAGTGGTTTTCAAACTTTACATAAGTAAAGGACACATAAAAATCTCCTGGGGAATTTTTTTAAATAGTTGCTGGATCTCATCAACAGAGTTTGATTGAGAAAGTTGAGGTGATAACCATGAATTTGTCTTTGTCACAAGCTTATGAATGATGTTGATGCTCTTGTCCAGGGACCTCACTTTGACTGCACCACGCCATATAGACTCGCAGAAGAGGCAAGAATAAACTGGTAGTTATTGCCTCCGTTTGAGGGATCTTCATGAAAAACTAGAGATTGATATATCAAAAGGCTAGATAACATACTTATATTTAATGTTATCATTTAATTATCAAAGCCAAAGGTTGACTTTAGTATTGTATCTGGGCCAATTGCATTTCTTCTTCATTAAATGGGAGTTTTGAATGCCCTCTGTTTAAAAAAAAAATCATTCTTAAAACATTCTTGGTTTTCTAAATTCCCTAGTAAGCCAAACAGAAGAATCTTCAGGAATCTCTAAACAGGAAGATCTTACAAACTTTATCTTTAAAATAAAATAACTGATAAAATATGCAAATAACACAATATTCATGGTAGAATGCTGTTGTCTCTACTGCTGTAGATGTATAGCACACACAGTACACATAATGACTTCACATGGGACTTGGTAAGGATTCTGAGTGTTAATTCATTTCTATGAAGGTACTTTTACCTAGAGGAAGTTACTCAGTTATCCTAGTCTTAAATACTTCAAGGAAAAGACTCAACAAACCTTCTAAGTAGCAGATATTACCTTTTTAAAAATATTTCTAAATACATCTGTGGAGAAAATGGGAATTTCTGACCAGGATTCCCTCCTGGTCTTAATAGCCCCCATTGTGTGTATAATAAGGGCCCATTTGTGGGATGTTTACTAGGGTCAGAGCCACTGGTCTGTCATGGCAGTACCAGCCTAGGGGAGGGGTGGATAGGAAACACCCATTCTCTACTTCCCTCACTTCCTGGTATGTAATTGGTCAGGCATTCGCCAGTCACCAGAGACCTGCCCACAGAGTTCCTCCTGGTGCTAGGGGTGGGGAAATAGCATGTGATTGGGAAGAGCTGGGGAGAGAGGAGAGACTGAGACCTACTGCATGAGAATAAACCCACTTTGAAACCCCCAACTTCTTGCCTTTGCCTTTATTTGGTCTCATCGATTTCATAGGGAATTTGCCCCAGTGGAGAACCCCCTCTGCCAAGAGCAACATTTATTGATCAAAGAATGATAGGGAAGACCAATGAAAGATAAAGCATACAATTAAACAAAAAATTATTTCTGCAAAATCTGAGGCAGGTGATCATGCATTCATTCACTCCAGTCTATCTGAACTCATTCTGTGGTGGGAAATTCATCAGCCTGTGTGTTTCATTTCTCAGCATTTCTATTTATTAGAAAGTTTTCTCTTTTATCCTGAAGTAGTTGACCTATAAGCCCAAAATCCTAAGCAAACATTTGCATATGTTTCCAAATTCATCTGCCATTAACTCAGTGACTCAGACTAGGTTGTGAACCATTGACTTACCCCATGAATTCTGTCTTCCTGCAAAATGTCATTCTTCCTCTCTGTGCCACTGTGAATTTTATAGCCTAAAAGTTCAATACCTCCTCAACATATCAGCCTTTCTGTTAATTTGAAAGCAGCAATCCATCCTCCCCCAAGTGACACATCTTCCCTTTTACATACTAGACATTTCCAGTTGTCCCCACCATTCCAATGTACTTTCTAGACACTTGTGGTTTTTCTCTCCTCCAGACTTACTCGATATATATTTTGAGTCATAGCATTTTTATGTAACTGAATTCATGTAATTAATGTTCTCTAACTATAAATCATACCAAGTGTAAAGTAAAATATAATTTATTAACAGGCAGAGGACCTGAACAGACATTTCTCCAAAGAAAGAAATACAGATGGCCAACAGGCACATGAAAAGCTGCTCCACATCACCAATCATCAGGGAAATGCAAATCAAAACTACAAAGAGATATCACTGGTTAGAATGACCACTATTCAAAAGACAAGAAATAGCATGTATTGGCAAGGATATGGAGAAAAGAGAAACCTCCTACACTGTTGGTGGGAATATAAATAGGTGCAGCCACTGTGGAAAGCAGTATGGAAGTTCCTCAGAAAACTAAAAATAGAAAAACCATTTGACCCAGTAATTCCACATCTAGGAATTTACGGAAAGAAAACAAAATTCCTGACTTAAAAAGCTGTATGCATCCCTATGTTTATCACCAATTTATAATAGCCAAATTATGGAAATAACCTAAGTGTCCATTAACAGATGAATGAATAAGGAAGATGTGGTTCATACACATGATGGAGTATTATTCAGCCATAAAAAAAGAAATCCTGCCATTTGCCACATGGGTAGACCTAGAGGGTATTATGATCAGTGAAATAAGCCAGGCAAAGAAAGACAAATACCATATGATTTTACTTATTTCTGGCCTATAAAAACAAAGAAAACAGAATGAACAAAATAGCAGTGGATTCATAGACATGGAGAAGGGACTGGTGGTTACCACTGGAGAGGGGTTGGGTTGGATGCCTGGGGATAGTGAAGGGGATAAAAGGGCACAAAAATTCTCAATCATAATATAAGTTGGTCACAGGGATAGTAGTACAGCATGGAGAATATAGTCAGTGATTCTGTAATATCTTCCTATGTTGATTGATAGTAACTGCACTAGAGGGAGGTGAGGTTTTAATAATATGGGTAACTGTTGAATCACTGTGTTGTGTACCTGAAACCAGTATAAGATTGTATACCAATGATACTTCAATAAAAAAAGAAAAAATAATTTGTTCTTCCAGTATTTATACTAATAAATGAAGAGCATTTTAAAAGGTTAAATTTTATATATTCCTTGTATTATATATATAATACATAATATATGTTAGTACTATTCTATTTGGCCTAATGTTTAATCTCATCCTGGAAAATAATCAAACAGTTCTATAGGTATTTTACATTTTTCACATGCTCTGTGTCAGTGTACTTAAATGCATCTCGTAATAAGTCACACAAAATAGAACAGTACACATTAATACAAATAGGAATCTTCGTGCTTAATCTAATTAAACATTGTATTGTTCTTAATGGCAAAAGAATTTAAACATCTTTCCTCCCAACTTGAAAAAACTTCCAGGCAACATACAGCAGCAGTTTTAAATTATCTGCTCTTAAACTGTACATTGTGCTGTGAGGTTGTACAACAGCATACATGCAGAAAATGAAACTTTAAGAGTGCTCAGGGACAATATACATTGTAAGAACTGACACAAGTAAAGGAATTTCTACTGTAAGAGCTCAGAGAATAGATAGGATAGAGAGTAGCCAAGTGGGCTACAAATTGTACTGTATTCTGTTACAGTGATTGCAGCACATTGTCCTTTGGCATATTATGCATAAGGCAAGAGGACATTTATTATTTTTAATATTATTTAAGGGTACTAAAAGTAAGTCTTCTGTCAAAATAACTAGAAAGACAAAAATATATTTGACAGTGAATCATGATTACCCTTTAATTCCTATATATCTATTGCTTACTTGGCTAAGGCTCAAAGAGACCCCAAATTTTAATGAATTTTAATGAGGGAAAACAAAGAGAGAACAAAAATAGATGTTTGATGATGGATCAAGCTGAGAATTTTGCCCAACATTTGATGCCCTGTAGTTTTGGGAGAGCTATGAAGATACTAATCATAATTTTACTAAATATCATATTTATTGAGGACTTGTAACCGGCACTGTGCTTAGTATGTCAAGTGCATCACCTCATGTATTCCTTATAACCACCATCAGACAGGTTAGGTGTTGCCAAACTAGAGCATGGGGGCAAAATCTGACCTGCCACCTGTTTTTGTAAAGTTTTATTGGAACATAGTCATGCTCATTTATTTACATATCACCTATGGCTGTTTTCACCCTACGTGGCAGAGGTGGGTAGTTGTAGCAGACCATACATTCTGCAAAGCCTAAAATATTTGTTTATGAAAAGTTTGCCAACTTGTGAGATAGATGCTATTGATTTTACTTTTTTTCAATTGGGGAAACAAAGGCATCTAGTCTACTGTGGTAGGTGGTACTTTATGATTATCTCTGAATAACAATAAAACTCTCTTGGATTACATTGCAACCATAAAATTAATCGACCTTTCAGTGAGAAAGAAAATGTGTAGTTTTTCCTCTATGGCCCATATAATCTCAGATAAAATCTCACAGTGCTGTAAGAGGAAGATCTTAACAAATATGGAACTAAATGAAGATCACCCAGATGATAACAAGCAAAGGCTGTTCAGTTTCCTTTACCAAGGGAGTCAGCCGTCATCACTTGTGTTTGTCACAGGCTCAGAGGCAGGCAGAAGAGAGGAGTGACTTTATAGTGGAAAGAAGGAAAGTCCTCAGGTCTGCCCTAAGTGGAGCCTATTGGCGTGGGCAAGTTGTAGATGGGCTAAGGAGAAGCGGGACATCCTATGTGATTGGTTAGGGTGCATATTTGGCTTTCTCCAGTTGATCCTATGTTGGAGGCAGAGACAAAAATTAGAGACACGGTCAGTTACTGATCAAGCACTGGTTGGTTTGTGCTGACCGCTATGGGAGTCGTTTTTTTGCTTCCTGTACTAATGGATGCAGTCTGTGGGGCAGAGTTCTGTTTTTAGATATCGTGTGGCCATTCCATGTGCATATTCAGTCTCTCAAATGCATAGATGGTGATGAACAATTAACAAGTTATCTTCAAGTTCTAACTAATTTGCCCCATCCCCCCCAATTTTCCTTTCTCTCTTATAAAGTGAATCTAACTTACATTGTTAAGATTTCATATGAAAGAAGGTATTTGCTTGGGAAAGCCTGGATTCCAAAAAGGCTGTTATAATTTGAGAATATGAGGGCTGCTTCAGAGAGAATACTAAATCAGCAGATTAGACAATTCAGAAGTTTATGATTAAAAAAATATTTTTAAAAAACTAAATAGCATGACAATTCATAAAGGCTATATTGGTACCTTAAATGATTATCTTTTACATTTAAAAAATTATGTATCTTTAGTTACAGGAGGAAGCACTATCGCCACCAAACTATCAAATAATTGCCTTCCCCATATACCCTCCTTATTCCTATAATTTCCCCTTTTAGGGAAACCATCTTTTTTGGATGTACTATTCTACTATGTGTTTTTATCTTCTTTTATCTCAATTCTCAACATAACAATAATGGTTAAAAAACAAAAAAAGTACAAAGAAGCAGAACAAAAGCCTATTCTAAGCCACCTAAAACTACTTAAGTCCAAATGGTAGAAACGTAGGGGGAAGGGAAAAAATAGTTAAATGTATTACACATCCTGTTACTTGCCTCAAGCTTACTTAAAATAGCAGGTATTTCGTATTTTTGTTATTGACATGTTGCTGAAGGCTGATTTATAAGTGACAAAAAGAATGATGAAATGTACTCATAATATGCCTTTATGCATGTATCATTCTTAACATATACATTTTCTTTCTACTACTCACAGTTTTAAATGTAAAATACAATTTAATATGAATTGAATGGCTCATATTCAAACAGTTTCCCAATTTTAAATATGAATTGTGCCAGCTTTTGCTATCTTGCTTCAAATAGACTCCAGAAAATGTGTGACTTCTTGCAGCTCAGGAACTTAAAAGAAAATTATGGTTTCTGATGCAAAGTCGTATTCTTAAACTGTTATAAATTCAGAAGAAAATGATCAGTTCTGCTATTTAGCAAGTTGAGTAGCATCTCAGCTTTTGTTAGCCAACTCTTTTAATACAAGTTGATACACAATTCTGACAATAGATCAAGGTATTTTCCCCTTACACAAAGTCTACCAAGAGCACAAAATATGCCAGTTTATATTTGAAGAACTGGGTGCCTCTCTGAAATAACTTTAGGATTGCTATAGCAATGGGTACTAACACTGAATACGTGATAACCACAAATCGCTGAATATCTCTAATTATCTCATTTGTTCATGGTTCTCCAAAATGAGGACCGTTAACTTCAAGTTCACAAATATCCTTCAAGAAGTTCATGAACTCTGCAATTTTATAGGAGTCATTTTCTTTCCCTCCTGGAGAGAGGATGCCCATCTATCAATAGATTTAAAAAATCAGTGACATTAGTAATATCAAATTATTTGGGATATTGAGAGTTTGTTTAAATCATAATGAAGCTTGTCACATAAACATTAACCTCTGGGATTATAGCAAATAACCAACATATAGAAAAATATCTTTAGTAGCCTTTGAAGGGTAGTCACCAAGCAGTTTTCTCACACCTGATGGTGATATTATTTTCTCTTCTCTTACCTCTGTACATTTAAGATTTGTTTAAATACATTGGTCATTTCAAATAATATTTTATTGCTATATTGACTGTTAAAGTCACCAAAATATTTTGTCTTTAAAGTCACCATAATTTTACATTTCCCTTATTTTTTCATTTTCCAATTTTAAGAAAGGTCATAGGTTTTTTTCACTTATTTATCCTTTCATTCACTCATTCTTATCACCGCATATAGAGTTCTTTGTTCCCCAAAACAGAATCTCTTCTAAGCAGAAAAAGACATTAGGGCATTATTAAGGGCATTTGGGAGCTTTAAGGAATTTCTGTTTCAGCCAAAGTACCAAATTTGGATACTAGAGAGCCAGGAAAATTGCAGTCAGAACAAAACTTCAGTACTGTTCTAGTGAAAATGTCACTGTGGCTTCTGCCTGCCACCTCTTAACACTATGGATCAAATATTTGACAGCTGCTACAAGAGGCTGATTTCCCAGACTCCATTAACGGACTAATGTCCCTGTAACTTCTTGGATAGACCGGTGGGAATGTGGGGAGAAGACTGGAGAAGAGAGTGAGCTATGGCATTTATTCACTTAGGTCCCTCCCTGTTCTGGTAGGTCGCCTCAGGAAGACTGTTCCTCAAGGCACCTTGCCTTGCACAGCTCCCTCTCCCTCTCTGTTCCAATACAATACCCGTTTCTCATTCCCATGTGGTACAGTTAGAAGACATCTCTGCTGTTGCTAGAACAGGGCTCTTACTGTAATCATTGGGATCTCCTACATACCATCCAGACCTTTACAATTAGTCCCCTTGTAAACAGACAGTGTGTCCTTGGTTTTCTGTTGAGACTCAGACTGATCAAGACCAGACTTGCACTTTTCTTATGAAGACATATTTTATAACCCAGAAAAATCAAAATTCTCCCCAACAAGATGGTCTCTCCCCACAGTCAACTATACATAAGGGAACTTAATCCTACAAATCTCAGCCATAAATCTGCCTGGTAGACCTCAGGTAACATGAACATAAGTTGCAAGGAGTTTGAGAAATTTACTTTTATCTTTTAAGCCTCAATAATTTAGGAACATTCACCAGATGGAGATAGAGTGGATATTGCATGAACCAGCACACCATTTTCTACTAAAAAGCACTAATATTTATATATATTTATTTATGAAAAGTTGACCTGCCATGAAGTAATGTTTTCTACAGTACTTATCATTTATGTGCTTTGCCTGTGTTGTTGTACGCAGATTGTACGATAGTAATCAAAGAGGGCAACTCAATAGTAACCAAGGAGCTGTATATATTAATTATCAATAGCACAGTAAGGCTGAAAAAGGTGAAAATGTGCCTTGTTATTTTGTATTCAGAATATATTTTTCATATATGCAATAGAAGTTTATTCTATCAAATACATCCTCAAAAATGTAGATATGAGAAAAATTCCATTTCCTTTGTGAATTCCATGGGAGCAGAAAATATTAGATTGTGGACATTGGACTGTGGTCATGAAGAATATTTCCAGGATGTGATAGATTTTTTAACATGACCACAAGTCTTCATTTCTCCAATGAAGAGTCAGTGTCTATTTCCTCAACACTTGAATGTGGATGAGCTATGCATTGCCTTAGTCAATAGGCTATAGCAAATTGTAGTACAAGCAGAGATTTGAAAAGCATTTGCATATTTCAAAACTTACCCATCTGATACTCCTGGGATCTCTTGACCCCATCCTCATAGAAGCCTTGGCTAGCCTGCCAGATGACAAGAGACACATGACTCAGTTACCTCATCTGTCTAGATACCAGCCAGCCAATCACCAGACAAGTTTGGGAGGCCATCCTGCATCAGCCAGCCTCCAACAAACTGCCAACTAACAGCAGGCGCATGAGCCAGCCCAGCTGAGCTGAGCCAAGCCCACCTCACGTCCAAAGAGCCACGACTGAGGTCCAGCCCAAATTGCAGACCCACAGAATTATCAGCTAAAATAATAACTGCTTTTTCAAGTGACTAAGTTTTGCAGGTTTATTGTTATTTATTCATTTACGCAAACAAACCTATATAAAAAAAGTACATAGAAGCAGTGTGCTGCTGTTAACTAACCTAAAATATGTGGCTTGTAATATAGGACTGGGCAGTAAATTGAAGCTGGGAAAGCAGTGAGGAAACTGTTGCAAAGGCTGACCCGTTATGCACTGAGAACAACTGGCAAGAATATTTCTTGTACTAACATGGAAGACGGACGATTTATCTGATAAATCTGTGGGCATTGACAAGCTAGCTTCCAAGCAAAATGTTCAAAGTGTCTGTTGGCTTCTTTTAGTTTCTGGGATAAGATAGCCCACAAGATAGATATAAGCTAAAAAGAACTGTTAGGTTTTCAGACAGAATTTACAGGGAAAGCAAAAGGGCAGGACTTATTGGACTAGAAAATGAAATTGTTTCTCATCTCCAGTATCTCCAACTGGCAAATTATTTTCAAAATAAAATGCAGATTGAACTGAGAGCAAAGATCAGATGGAAGATGCGTCTGTAAAACTCTGTCAAAATCCTGAAAGATTCAGGGAGGTACTAGATGGCCTCTCTAAGATACACACAAGGCTTCTCAGAATCATAAGGGTGTGGTTACACAAAAGCTTAACACCCTCTGTGGATAAAATGAGAGTTCATGTGGCCAGGATTCTCACGTGGCCCTGGTTGATTAGCTCAGTGCACACCTGTGGGCAATACATGGCTGTTTACTCTATGTAAAGAGTTCTGCCCAGTGCTCTGCATGTGACATGGTGGTATGGCTGCAAGGCTGCAGGAGAGCAGAGCAGAGGCTGGAGTGGTGGCAGCACCAAGGACAGAGGCCCAGAGGACCGGCTGTGTGGGACAACTGTGCAGAGAGGCCCAGAGGACGGCTGTGTTGGACAACTGTGCAGAGAGGCATAGAGGACAGCTGTGCAGACAGAGGAGCCCAGAGGCAGAGACCAGCTTGCTGCATACAGACTCGCTCTGAGTGAACAGGATTTTAGTGACTGACCTGCCACTTGGAAATAAAGTTGGGTATAACCCTTTCACCCCATGAACGTTTTGCTGTCATCTTCTTTGCTCACACTGAATCCATAGCGAACTTGCCTGAAGCTAAAACCCATTGGCAAGACACCCCCCTAAAAGGCACTTGTTAGTTCAAAGAGACAATCTCAATAACAATTGAGATTTTAGATTTTATTGAATAGACTAGAATCTGATATATGGAAAGTCCACAAAGTGTTTATGGGAATCATCAATAAAAGGGCCACTAGTTTAGATTAAAAAGAACTGAGATTGTTTCAATTAAAAACAAAAAATCCTCTGTATCTCAACTTTCTATGGGAGGAAGCAAGATGAGAAAGCTACTTAGCTGCAAACACAGACAAATTTTGTGGAAAATAAACAAGGACATTTCAGAGGATAGAGCCAAGAGTCCAAAGGATGGAATCTGGATCCATGGAGAACCACAAACCGAGAAACCGCTCCCAAGGAACAGTCAGGAATGTCGCTCTGGGAAACCACGTCTGCGGAGCAGCACTGGGTCCTAATCAAGAAATATTTCCTCGCTGGAGTCGGAAGATCTGAGAGCATTTGCCCTGCGGGACTTCAACATTGTAGGGCTCCATGCCTGCCCTCTGCCTCTTGTTCTTCCCCTCTCTGGATGGAAAGATCAACCGTAATCATCCCTGTCTCACCTTATAGGTTGGGGACAGATGACTTGCGTTTTTAGCTCACAGTTTTCTTTAGTTCATAGGAGTGAGAGGAACACATCCAAGGATCCATATTCAAACCTTATTTAAATCATGAGATTCTGGACTTCCAGCTAAAAGCTGGAATTAAGTGAGACTTCTTAGGGACTGTAGGAATTCTGTATTAAGTATTCTGAAAGTGAGAGGAAAGTAAATTAATTATGATCAAGGGAGAGACTGTAGTCGATTATTAAAATACAACAATATCCCCTCCTGTTATATAAAGGCTGAATCTATATTTCCATCTCTTAAACCCAGGTAGGCCATGCAATTTTCTGTGGAAGTGAGAATTATCAAACATGCTACAAGCATAGGTTTTGAAAAGCTCTTGCACATTAAAGCTTACCTACTCCCTGCTCCTGAGACTTGGCCACTAAGCGAATACACCCAGGTTAGCCTGCTGGTCAACAAAAGACACATGACATTGCCACATTTATACCCCACCTGAGAGTGATCAACAACCAGTGTGAATAAATTCACCAAGAATCAGCCAGGACTTAAATAGCCTGCCAAGTAACAGCTGAGCAATTAGTGAACCCAGCTGAGTTCAGCCCAGCCCAGCCTTAAGAACTGCCAGGCACAAACTGCCAAACTAAACAAAAGGTCTTTTTTAAGTCACTGTATTTGTTACAGTACTTTGTTACACAGCAAGGGCAAACCAGTATACAGGACTAGTCTACTTCCATAGAGACATCTGGGTGTAATCTTGAAAGAACATGAAAGTCTTCTATATCTCCTATGGAGAAGTCTGGAAATCAAGGTTGTTGAAGATTAGATTTTTTGTTTATTTGCTAAAAGGAAGACATTTAAAAATGTATGTCTACTCTCACCCAGGAAGTAATGTCTTAAAACCCAGAGAGAATACATTATACTGGGGAAAAGAAAGCTTAGAGATACAGTTAAAAGATGTTGGGGAGGAGGTCATCCAGAGGACATGACCTCTGGTTGACCTGAGAGCTGGCTCTGGGCAGTTGGAGGCTCCTTACCAGTCATAACCCCACCCTGCCTTTGAAATTACCTCTGCTCACCATTCCCACAGTAGGAGCCATTTTCGAGGACAAAGGCTTAAGAGAGTGATGTGTTGCTGAGACCATCTGGACAATATACATGACTGAACCCAGTTAAAACCTCTATAGTAAAAGCTTTTAGGATTTTGGTGGGCAGGTGTGGAAATCTACTTGTTTTGCAAGATGGTATAACAGAAAAGGAATGAAATAATCATGAACTCTCTATAGAGTTTCTTAAATACATAAGAGGTAAGCAGCTAAGATGCAATGAAAGAATATGAGTGGGAAGTTTGTGACCCATGAAGTTGATACTGCAGGAAGCTTAAATGAAGAGTTGAAAGGCTTTATGATTAGGCCAGACTATATAGACAGTGAGGCAACGCCGAGTACACTATTTATGCAGCTCTTTACTTGCTCAATCCACCCCATGGGATGCAGCAGTAATAAAAAGTAATACATGAAAGTTCAATTGAATTATACTAAGCAGCATATGTAAGGGTTGGTAAATTGCATGCCAGTCACTGTTATCACAATTAACTCAATAAAATTTGGCATAAAGTATGCTTAAGAGAGGCAAGAAATACAGTTAAATTTTAACTGTAAAAATCTCCAGCTGAAATAAAAATAAGCTATAAAAATGACCTTAAAGTTTCTAAATCTGTGATAATTAAGACCCCAATATGCTAAGCCCTAAATCCAAACAACTAATAGAACACTTTTTTTTTTTTTGCTGCAATACTAGGAGCAACAGCTTAAAATGCAAAGGCAGGGTGATGGGTGTTTTTATAAGAGAAAAGGAGAAGGCATACAAAGACGCAGGGAGAAGGCCAGGTGGACATAGAGGCAGAGTAGCATCATGTAGCCAGAAGTCAAGCAATGCTAGGGACTCCCATCATTGCATTTAGGGTCCATCCTCATCTGGGAATGTCTCATCTCAAAAGCCTGGCCTTTATTATAACTGCAAAGATCTTATTCCAAATAAGGTCATATTCCAAGGTTCTGGGAAGACATACCTTTGAGCGGAATCTGTGCATCACTCTAAGAGATGGTTAAGATTTGTGATTTACCACAATTTCACAAGCAAAACAAGGGTTTCTTTATATTGAAAATACACTTTTTAATGCACTCTAACAAGACAATGCACAGACAAGGAGCGAACCCCTGATCCACAAGATGGGCTCAGCTGGGGGCCCCGGAACTGCCCCATTCCATTCTTCCTCTCTTCCCTCTTCTCTACCTTCGGGCCATCTTGCCATGTCCATCTTACTCACCCTGTCTCTCTAGCAAGGATCTGTTTTGAGTTTATAGTTACTTCTCCCTTTATCCTAGATTCCCTCCAATTCTTAAAAGCCCACAAGTTCCAATGATTGGTATGATAATTTGTTCTGGAAGAATATTAGCCTCTTTTTCTGATTCCTCCATTCTCCAACTGGGGTCACTCATGTATGAAGAGCCACCGTCTCCATTACAGGGTGAACAGTGAAGTCTCTGCATCCACCTGTTCTATTATCTGAGGAGGGAAGTGGGGGAAGCTAGAGAACAGGAAAGGGCTCTGTGTAACTCCTCCCCAGACTAAACTCTGAGTGAGCTAGAGGTGCTGATTTTTTCCCACTCATATGGGCACAGTGAAAGACCTCAAATTCTGAGTACAACAATCCCGTCATCCACCCAAGACCTCCGATTTTCTACTGAGCACTTAAGCAGGAGAAAATGGCTGAGGTTGGGATCCTCCCTGTTAGGACGAAGGTTGAGTATGAGCTAGATAGGTATTTTCAATCAAAAAAAGACAAGCCAGTCATCTCCACTAACTTGTTAAGCAAGGTCCCCAAAGAATGAGAATTGCAGTAGTCTCTAACGAATCTAACGACAAACGCCTGACTTCCCACCAGACTGCTCCCTCTGTCCTCTCAGTTGATGCAATATATTCTACTTGTGAGAGCCCAAAAACTTGAGTCTCCTCTGATGTCCCTCTCTCATGGTCTACACCCACTCTATGAACAAGTCCTCCTGTCTCTACCTTCAGAATATACCCAGAATCGTCCTACTTCTTTCCCCTCTACTCTGAGCACCCTGGCCCATGTGCCTGTCCATTATGTCTGGTCTGAACCAGGACAGTAGCCTCCTGTCTGGCTCCTTGCTTCTGCTTTGCCCTGATTCACCCTGTAGAAGCTGCACTGGACAGCCTTCCTCCTCTGCTGGAACCCTGACTGAATACGGCTTCCCCAACTTCATTTCCTTGACTCTCCTTGTTCACTCAATTGCAGCCATGCGGTTCCTCAAACTTGCTGTTTGCTTTCACCTCAGAGCTTCTGAACGTACCATTCTCTTTGCCTCAAGAATTTTCCCCCTTGAATTCTTCATGGTTTGTTTTTCATCTCTTTTGGCTTTTCTCTCAAATAGAGCCTTAGTGAGGCCTTATCTGACCACACCATTTAAAAGTCGATATACAATCTCCATTCCTTGCTTTTTCTCCCCAGCACTTTCCCCTTTGATATACCATTTTACTTGTTTTTTGTCTATTTCTCTTGCTGGAATGAAGAAAAGAGTTGTTGTTTTGGTCACCTTTTCCCCACTGTTCTAATAGTCCTGCTTGGAGCAATGCCTGTCACAGTGTGGACACTCACTAGACACTTGTTCAATGAATGAGGGGGTGAGTGACAGGTTCTCTGGAACAGAGGGGCTAGAAAACACTGCTCCTACCTCACCTAAAATAGGACCCCACCCTCCCAGGCTCATCCTCTGTCCCCGGAACTTGCTTTATTTTTCTTCACAGCACCCTTCACATTTTGCATTAGTTTCACTTTTTTTAATTCTGAAGTTATTTGTAAATGTTTCAAAGCTGAGCCAGGTGCACAGCAGCTCAGGAAAGGCCTTGGTGAGCCAGTGTTGCATATTTATTTCTTGAGTGCCTCCCCCGTTAGAAAGTGCGTGAGTCCCAGGAGAGCAGGAAGTTTTTGTTCTCTGCTGTATCTGGTGCCAAAGGCTTCAGTGTTTGTGAGATGAACAAGGACAAACCTGAGTGGGTGCTTCGCTCCAGAGTCTCACAAATAGGCATGATGAACTTTTCTGATCCAGGTGTTTTGGGTGGCGCTTTAGGTGACCAAAAAACCTTGTGCCAGGAGGAGAATCAAGTACCAAAGCTTCGCTACCAGGCCGTCGTGGATGTGTGAGTTCAGTCCCAAGGAATTCACCTTTAGGCGAACCCCCGCGGCTGAGCCGCCGTTTCCCGTGAGGCGCTGAACCGCCGTCCAGAGCAGTGCCTCTCAGCGGGCGTGTGGAGCCGGCTGGGGACGGGCTCTGCCTCCCTGGGACAACGCACATGTGTTTGACCCTCTGGCTGGAGGGGCAGGGCTGTGCTGTGGACTGGGGGACAGGCCGCCCAACTCCTACCGTCCAGGGTGCGGATACGGCGCATGAAATGCAGGCGCGTGGGTCGCCGATGAACCACACGCCTCCAGCTAGATGTGAATGTAGACGAACAGCCTTGTTTACCAGAAATTCAAACTTACCCGGCGTCCCGGACCTCACTGGCCGCCTTTCCTGTGATGAGCAGGCCGGGCCCCGCCACAGGCGTCCGGGGCAGAGCTGAGCCCGCCAGGGAATGGTCTGCAAGCCCGTCTGCCCCGCGCCCCAGGTGGCGGGGGGGCTGTCCTCACCGCGCCGTTCTGCTCCCCGAACCCGGCCTGGGCCCACCCGCAGTGCTGCCGGCTCGGGGCCGCGGATCATCCGCCCTGCGGAGGGAGGCTCCGGGCCCAACAAGCACAGCCCCGCGCAGCAGGGCCGGTGGGGTGGGGGGCGCTTAGGCCTCCGGGGCGAAGCGGGCCGGGAGCGCGGCGGAAAGGAGCGGAGCGGCCGGCCTCAGGGCAGATGCAGATGGGCAGGGCCGAGCTGGCGGACTGTGGGCTGAGCGGCTATCCGGCAGGCGGATGCGGACCGGCGTGAGGGCGGGATGGGCGCACACCTGGGGGCGGGGGTGGTGGGGGGGGGGAGTGGGGGCGGGGGGCTGGGGGACGCGCGGGGTCGTGCCGGGCGCACGCCTGCCGGGCCGCTCTCCCTGCCTGTGGGGTCGCCGTGGGTCTTGTTTCCCCCTTTCGTGTTTTTCAGTGGTGGTTGGGCCGGAGGAAGAAGGGGGGAAGACCCATACCTCACCAAGGCCTTTCCTGAGCTGCTGTGCCCCTGGCTCAGCTTTGAAACATTTACAAACTTTTTTTTTAATGTCAATTTGAAATAACTACAGAATTTTAAAAAGTGAAACTAATGCAAAGGGTTAGCACAGCTACTCACCTTGGTTCTCATACATTAGCATCTTACCAGAATAGCTAGCAAAGCCAGGACGCAAACATCTACGGTTTCAGAATTGTCTGCTCCTCTCGCCCTTTCTGTGGCGTAGGACCCAAGTCAGGCTGAGCTGCATGTTGTTGGGTCCATTGGGAAAATTTACATTTTAAACAGTGGAGGCCTCCTTCCCCCTAAGATCCCCCATAGTGGCCCTAGGAGCACCAAGTCTCAAAGAGTCTTTTCTTCTGGGCGCCAGGGTTAGTTGGGAATGTCCAGCCATGCCTCTGGGCAGCTCTGCACAGTGGTCTCCCTTTGCACCTTGACCCTTCTGGCCCTGGGCACTCAACCTCTGCTGGTCCTCTTCCTACTTCTCAGGCTGATCACCTTCTGCCCCCTGGACTCTCAATTTCCTCCTTGGGTATCTTCCTTCTCAGTCTGGGCTTGCTCCCTGGTTGGTATCTTGTGGTTTCAAGGAGTCCTGTGTCATTGAGCACTCCGCAAATGCTCAAAAACCCCACTCGATATGACTCCCGCCCAGGCCATTCTGCTGTTGCAGACCTGCAGCACCTATGGTCGGCTTAATGCTTTTCTGGGTTGTCTCAAAAGCATCTCCATCTCACTGTGTGCAAAATGCAGCTTGAGGTCATCCACATCTGGCCCCCTTCTAGTGCTCCCAGCCTCTGTGAATGGCACCACCCTACCCCAGCCACTCAGCCTGAGCCCCAGGAATCCTCCCTGATCAGCCTTCCCCTGTCCCCCACTCAATCCAGACTTACCTCTATTTGAATCCCCCTCGGCCTGCCCACTTTTCTCCATAGGCACCACCATCTGCCTTTCTGTCTGCCTCCTCCAGTTGTCCACACCACAGTCAGAATAAGCTTGTTAAAATGAGAAGCCCATTGTGTCATGCTCTGCCTGTAATCTTTGTGGAGTACTCTTTGCTGTAGGATAAAGGCAGGTGTCCTTATTGGTGCCTTCAAGGTCCTGCACAGCTGGTCCAACCTCTTCTTGCATCCTCTCTCAAGTTGACTGGTTTTGCTTTCCCCTTATTTGCTGTTCCCTCTACCTGGGATTCTGTTCCCTGCCTATTTGGGGAATTCTTACTCTTCCTGCAGATCTCTGTCTCTTCATACTTTGCTTAGAGAAGCATTCTGGGACCTCCCTGATGAGGTCCAAGTCCTGTTTTGCAGGTCCTGATCTGTCCCATCTCCTCTCCATGGTAGCCCTGTTTTGGTGGCAGTTTTATACCTACATGCTTGTTACCTTGCAGACACTCTTGGTGTTTTCAAATGTTGGGGTTCTCAATATGCCCAACAGCCTCTGGGCATTGTTCCCACTGGAAATTTGCTTAGCCCGTAGGGCCACAGCTTACTCTTGTTACACTCCTCTGTTGGTTCTGTCAGGCAGGGCAGGAAGGACAGAGAAGTCATGTGGGGGGAATGGAGGGCCTAGACAGCGCAGCCGGAGGGCCCTGATGGGGAGAAAGGGCTGCTCCTGCCCTTTGTGCTTAGCTACCTTCTGTCCTGGCTGAGTCCACTGTATGAACTGACCCGCTGTTGACGGACATTTCCTGTGTCAGAGATGCTTTAGGAATGTTTTGGTTGGGGTCAGTCCCACATCTTGGTTCTGTTCTAAACAGCTGATGAGAGCCAGAAGGTGAAATTTTTGGCAGCTGCATGATGAGCAGGATGGGGCGCCCTGGACCATGGCCGTCTGCTTTCAGCATGAGTTGTTGAGCTAAGCAAGTATTTACTGGGTGCCTGCGCGTACCAGGAGTGGTGTTGGCTTCTGGGGCCACAAAGGTAAGTAAGTTCCGCACCCGCTCTGCCACCTGGGCATGTGGTGGGGTCCACATGGAGTGACCAAAGTGAGAGTGTGAGAGAAGGACACTGCAGGGGGTGGCCCGAGCCAAGGCAGGGGCTGCTGGGCAGGCTGGGAACCAGGCTGTAGGTGCCTCGACCTTTCTCTAGGGCCAGAGGGAGCGTAAGCTGGGGAGGTTCCTGGTAGGCTGTGTGGAGGGGCTTGTGTCCGTCCTCACCAGCTGGGGGCTGTGAGTGGACAAGGCCCAGCCTAGGGCACAATAGAGAAAAAGGTGATGAGATGAGCTGCTGAGGATCGGCAGGACTCTGCAAAGGCAACACGGGTCACACTCCCTGATCTAAACCCGGCCACACGTGGGGAAAAGTCAGTCTGACTCTTATCAAACGTAATGAACCTCCACTTCCTGCTGAGGTACCCCTTAGTCAGATATTTCTGTGGCAAATGTATGGCTGCTACGGGAGGTGAGAGAAACAGGTCACAGTGAGCCTCACGTCATTTCAGATTGTGCTGCCAAAGCATTTGTTGCCAAGTTGTGAAGAAATGTTCAGTGTTCACAGAAGTTTTGACTTTAGGAAATGTGGGTTAGAGGTTATGGGCCTGAAGTAATACCTACACATATGAGAGCCAGTTGTGTGTGCAGCACACACATTGGTTCTTACTGCCTTCACAACAACCCTGCAAGGGTCAGTACTGTGAAGATCCCATTTTACAGGTGAGGAGATGAGGGCACAGAGAAGGTAAGTGATGTGCCTATCATCACACAGTGCATCACTGTTTGCTCCAGAGTCCACGTCCTTACCAGGCTGCAGACTTGGGAATGGGAGGTCTGGTTGGGCAATGAGCTTTCCTTCCAAGCCGGCAGCAGGCGGCGGGAGTAAGTGCGATCGATGTCCAGCAGACCTGAGGAGGACGTGGTTGGGGAGGCACCATGTGTACAAGCTGGGATGTGAGCTGGCTGGGCTTTGAGAAAGTTCAGGTAAACAGTGTCATAAAGGTTGTGTACGGAGCTTCTTCATGGAGACTATAGAGGGGAGATGACTGCATTCTGATTTTCTTCCTCTACCTGTGCAAGATACGTGTGCTCTGGAGCCCCACAGATGAATGCTTTCTGCCGGCCGCTGCCTGGTCCCTGCAGACATAGAGTTGCTCACAGGAGTGCAGGTACCCCTGTGCTGTGCTATGCGCACATGTGAGTGTGCAAAACACGCATCTAGATAAAACAGAGGAACAGGTTAAGAAAAAATGGGGCAATTTTGAATATCCCACTCAGTTTAAGAAAGAGAACCTTATCAAAACCTTACAAGCCCCTGTGAGTCTGCTCCAGACGCCTCTTTGCTCTGCAGAGGTAACTGCTGTGCTCAAGTTCCTCTTAATCACTTTCTCGCTTTTCTTTATAGTTTTCCTGTGTATACGTATGTATTTCCAGATAATATATATGTTTTAGTCTTGTTTAACTTTTGGTCCTTAAAAAATGAAATGATTATAGCATATTTTCTGTTTGGTTTGGTTTGGTTTTGCTTTCCCTCTTGTACCATTGCATCCATTCTGTTGGTGGAGTGAGGCTGCCTCTGGTTTTCACTCCTGGAAAGAAACTGCTGCCGTGGGCATTCTTGCCCTGGTCTCCGGTGTGCAGGTGTGGAAGTTCCTCTAGGCCAGTGGTTCTCAAACTGGATGGGGTTGGGGTAGGGAGGGGAGCTCAGGATGGGGATGCAGGTTGTCATAACTGGGAGGCTGGCTGCTGCTGTCTCCATGGGTGGAGGCCAGGCATACAGCTAAGCGTCCTGCCGTGCCCAGGGGAGCTCCCACCTCTTCCCGCTATGCTCTCCCACACACTGAAGAATTGTCCGGCCCCAAATGCCAATGCCGAGGCTGAGAAGCCCTGCTCCTGGGTGAACACTGAGGGTGGGCTGCAGGCGGGTGGGGTTGTGCACGTCCAGCATTAGTAGACAGTGCCACACTGTTCACATTTTCTCCAGCACCACAGGGCTCTTGCATTACTCATTGTAACCTGATACTGCCTGCCTTTAAAATTTTTGCCAACCTGGTACATGTGAAATGATATTTCATGGTTTTAATTTCATTTCCTGAATAGTCACGGGATTGGGCATCTTTTCATGTTTGTCTCCTGTTTATATTTCTTCCGAGAAGTGGCTCCTGGTATCCTTTTGCTCATTTTCCCATTGTGTTATTTGTACTTCTCTTAATTATTCATGGGATTTCTTTGTATATTCTAGATTCTATCTCCTAGTTATGAATCCCTTATATTTGTTGCATATAACTATTCTTCTGATGAAAGAGAAGTCCTTAGATTTGAATGTGGTAGAATTTATTGATCATTTTCTTTGTGATTAATGCTTTTTGTGGCCAGGTGGGGTTCCTGCCTATTGCCCAGGTGAATGGGGGCCTTGGGTTCTAAGCGTGGACTAAGCATGAGGGAGCCTGGCCCCTGGGATGGGGTGCAGAACAACCGGCCAGGAGCTGCCGAGGAGAAGGGGCCACTGCCTCAGCTGCCCTGCAGGGAGGAAGGCAGATGGGCACCTCAGCCCTGCCATCGCCCCGCTGGGCTGGAGGTGGGAGGGGGCCACAGCTCACAATGTCCTTCCAGATGGCCCCAAGGGCAGTGAGAGCTCTGGTCTCTCCGATGGTCTCCTAGGGGCGCGGTAAAGGCCGGGCTCACGGGGGCCCCTTCCACATGGTCCCAGGAAGACCTCTGGAGGAGGCCCTGGGGAAATGGCTGGTGCCAGCTCACAGACCGGAGACTAAGGTCAGCAGGTCTGCCGTGGGGCTCAGACGTGTATGTCTTCTGCTGGTTCACTGGGAGACTGTGGCGAAGAGGGGCTGAAACCAAGTCTCAGAACACTTTGGGGTCCACACCCTGTGCTGAGGTTAGCAGGCTGGCAACCAGAGGCACTGGGGGAGCAGGACTGAGAACAGGGCTAAACCCTGGTCACAGGGCTGCTTCCGGATCTGTACTGACCCCTGGCTGGCGGCCCTGTTACCGGGAGTACTCCCTGAGTCCCTTGGCAAGGGGGCCTGGACCCGAGTGGGGGCCCCTTTAATTTGTCGGCCATAATGTATTTGCTGAGCTTGGCAGCAGGGGCTCGGGCTTGTCTTTTCAGAGCAGTCTCCTTTATCGTGGGGTTCTCTGGGCTCTGAGCCTGCTTCGTGGTTCCCAAAACTCCTGTGAAGGCGCCATAGACTGCGGTGGGCCGCCAGGTCCTGGTTTGCATAGGACGATGCACACTGGGGGCTGCCATTCCACTGTCATGGTCACCGCATCACTGCTGGTCTCTGTCTGTTAGGACCAAACACGTCAGTTCAGCTTGCAGGTCTCAGTGATGTTGTCTGATCATTAATCACTGGAAGAGGTGTGCCGAAATCTCTCACTGCTGACTGACTCATCAATTTCTGTAGTTGTCTTCATTTTTACTCTATTTTGAAGTCATGTTATTAGATGCATAAAGTTTAAAATTATATTTTTCTGGTATGTCAAAACCTTTTCCCTATTTTTCTGATCATGCTTTTGTTTTTTATTTTGTTTTATGTTATTTCTAATTGTAAAAAGCACATAAAATACAAAGAATTACCTTAACCACTTTTAAGTGTACATTTTAGTAGTGTTAAGTACAGTAGCGCTGTCGTGCAACCATCTCCAGAGCTTTTCATCTTGCAACACTCCATCCATCCATCCATGGTAACCACCATTCTACTCTCTATTTTTATGGATTTAAATACTTTAGATACTTCATATGAGTGAATTCATCTTTTGGTGACTGGTTTATTTTACTTAGGATATTACCCTCCTTTCTTCCACATTGTAACATATGACAAGATTTATTTCCTTTTCAAGGCGTAGTAATACTCAGTTGAAGATATATACCACATTTTTTTCATCCATTTGTCTGCAGATGAACATTAACTCCCACCTTGGCTACTGTGAATAATGCTGTCATGAATATGGGTGTCGCTTTGAGACCCTGCTTTTAATTCTCTTACACCCAGAAGTGAGGTTGCTGGATCATGTTGTAGTGCACTTCTCAATTTTTTGAGGAACCTCCATACTGTATTACCTAGTGGCCACACCATTTTACATTCGCAGCAGCACTGCACAAGTATTCTAATTTCTCCACATTCTTGCCAGCATTTCTTATTTTCTGTTTTTTTGATGGTCAACCTAGAGGGGGTGAGGTGTTATCTCATTGTGGTATTCATTTGCATTTCTCTAATGGTTAATGATAGTGATATTGAGCATTGTTTCATATTTATTGGCCATTCATATATCTTCTCTAGAGAAATAGCTACATAGGTTCTATGTCCATTTTCTGTTTGTTGTTGATAAGTTGTAGGATTTCTCTTTATATATTTTAGGTATTAACTTTTCATCAGATGTATGATTTGCAAATATTTCCTTCCATTCCGTGAATTGTCTGTCGGCTTTCTTGATTGTATCCTTTGACCTACTTTTAAGTTTGATATAGTCTCATTTGTATATGTTTGCTTTTGCTGCCTGGGATTTTGATGTCATATTCACGAAATTATTGCTAGATCTACTGTCATAAATCTTTTCCCTTATGTTTTCTTCTAGAGTTTTGAAATTTTAACTCTTATATCTAGGTCTTTGGTATATGTTGACTTATTTTTTGTATGTAGTGTATATATATACATTATATATACCCTTTTTGTATATAAGGGCCCAACTTTATTCTTTTGCATGTGGATATCCAGTCTTTCCAACTCCATTTGTTAAAAGAAACTTCCCTTTCCTTATTGAGTGATCTTTGCATTCTTTTTGAAGATTATCTAACTCAGCACATGAGGGTTTATTTCTGGCTGTCTATTCTGATCCATTGGTCTATATGGCTGTCTTTATGCCAGTACCACTCTGTTTTGATATCTGTGAGTCCTCCAACTTTGCTCTTTTTCAAAATTGTTTTGGCTATTTGGGGGTCCCTTGATATTCAGTGTAATTTTAGGATAGATTTTTTTATTCCTGCAAAAGCCACTATTGGCATTTTAATAGAGATTTCATTGACTCTGTAGATCATTTTGGGTGTACTGACATATTAGCAATATTAAGATTTCCAATCCATAAACACAAAACATTTTTACATTTTTTTGTGTACTTTTCTAAAATTGCTTTCATTAATATTTTTTCCTTTTTTTTTTTTTGCATTGTACAACTCTCACCTCCTTGGTCAGGATTGTTCCTAAGTATTTTACTCTTTTCAATGCTGTGGCAAATGGAGTTGTTCCTAATTTCCCCTTGAGCTTGTTCATTGTTAGGGTATAGAAATGCAACTGATTTTTGTGTGTTGATTTTGAGTTCTGAAACTTTGCTGAGTTTATTAGTTCTAACTTTTCTTTTGGATCTTTAGGGGTTTAAATCCCACTCTGTTGTGGTGTGGAATCCTCTTACTGTGCTGTTGAATTTGCATTGTTAGTATTTTCTTGAAGATTTTTGCTTCTATATCATCAGTGGTATTGATCTGTAGTTTTCTTCTAGTGTCTTTGGCTCTGATACCTATTTTTCAGCTCCAGAATTTCTGTTTGGTTCTTTTTTATAGTTTCTGTCTCTGTTAAATAATCATTTTGTTCTTTGCATTTCCTGATTTTTAAAGTTGTCTATCTGTGTTCTCTTTTTGCTCATTGAATATCTTTAAGAAAATGTTTGGAATTATTCATCAAGAAACTCAGCAATTTGTCTTTCATTAGTATCCACCTCTGGAGTTTTGTTTTGTTTTTTTTGTATTGGGCCATATTCCTGATTTCCTTACATGCTTTGTGAGATCTGTTGTTGAGATTTGGCCATTTGAAAAACAGCCTTCTTTCCCAATCTTTATAGACTGGCTCTGTTCAGGGGAATACCTTCACCAGTCAGCTGATCTAGAAGTTTGAGACCTCTCCAACATTTTCTGGTGATGTCTTCTCTGGGCTTGTGTTTGTATTTTTAGTTGCCTCAGTGTCTATAAATTGCTTGCCCCTATTTCTTATCAGGAACTTGTAATTTTTTTGCATTTGCTTATATTGTACTGAAGTAGCTTCCAGACTCTGCCATCATTCTCATCAGTGCTCTAAGTCTAGTGAGATGGAAATGTCTTCCTCAGACAGCTCCCAGACAAACCTAAATGTTAGGCACATGGTCCACTCTTGTTTCCATCCCAAGCAAAGAGCACCTTGTATGGGAGGTTTGCCCCAGTTGTGTCTCACTGTGCTGAGTAGGGAGAGATACATGTGTTCATAAAATGCCATGAACTTTCCTACCCTTTGCAATGGAATCCATTCTTGGTTTTCCATTGGCCTGGGTACTACACAATCTCGAGTGGCTTCTAGAGTTCTCACAGGTGTATTCTGGGTCCTATATTGTTGTTAATTTGTGTTTCTTAATAAATCATCTGCTGACATCACCTCCCCCATATCTGCATTTTGATAGTTTAATCTATTCACATTTAAAATATTTACTGATATAAAAATATTTATGTTTTGTCATTTTGCTATCTGTTTCTCTATGTCTTATAGCTGTTTGGGTCTCTTTTCCCCCATTATGGCCTGCTTTGTTTTTAGCTGATTTTTTGTAGTGACATGTTTTGATTTCCATCTCATTTTCTTTCATGCATATTCTTTAGACATTTTTTGTGGTTACCTTGAGATTGTATAGAGTACCCCAGTGTTGTAACTATCTAATTCAGTTAACACCAACTTTACTTCAGATGTGTATGTAAGTACTTCTCTTACAAAGTTCTGCCTCCCCTTACATTACTGATGTAACAAGTTCCATCTTTATAGTTTTTTGCTTTTATCTTTTAGATGCTATGGAAAACAAAGAGTGGAGTTACAAACCAAAATGACAATACTGTTGTTTTTTATATTAGTCTATACATTTACTGGAATTTTATATTGTCTTCAGTGTGGCTTTGAGTTACTTTTCAGCATCCTTTCACTTAAACTTGAAAGACTCTTGAGCATTTCTGGTATCACTGATCCACTGGTAATAAATTTCCTCAACTTTTGTTTGTCTGTACTTCTCCCTCATTTTTTAAAGGACATTATTGAAAAATATAGAAATCTTGGTTGGCATTCTTTTCTTTCAGCACTTTAAATGTAGCATCTGACTGCCTTCTGGCCTGCAAGGTTTCTGTTGAGAAACTGCCTGATGATCTCATTGCAGACCCCTTGTACGCATGAGTCACTTCTCTTGTCCTGCTTTCAAGATTCTTTGGCATTGGCTTTTCACAGTTTGTTTAGTGTGTCTTGGAGTGGGTGTCCTTGAGTTTCTCCTACTTCAAATTTGTTGAGTTTCTTGGATTTGTAGATACATGTCTTCCCTCAAATTTGCAAAACTTTTGGCTTATTTTATTTCAAATAATCTCTGTGCTCCTTTCTCTGTTTTTTCCTCTTGAGAACCCCAGAATGTTTATGTTGGTCTACTTGACAGTGTGCCAGGAGGCTTATAGGGTCTGTTCACTTTTATTCATATATTTTTCTTTCTGTTTTGTGAGATTGATAATTTGAATAGTTACATGTTCATTTTTCTACCTGTTCAACTCTGCTGTTGTATTCCTGTAGTGAATTTTTCATTCACTTATGTTCATATACTGTTTTCCTTTCATTCTTTGTCCATGTTTTCCATTAACTATCTGAGCATATTTAAGGCAGTTCTTTTAAAGTCATTGCCTAGTTAGTCTGATATGTAGGCTTCCTCAGAATTGGTTCTGTCAACTTATTTTGTTTTTTTGAGCCATTCCTTCTTGATTCCTTTTATGCCTTTTTTTTTTTTTGCAGTAACATTCCCCTTTAATAGCCTGGTGGGACCTCCAGTGGTGAGGGGTAGGGTGCGGGATCCATGGCCACCCAGTCCTCTTGGCCACCCAACCCAGAGCCCAGAGTGGGGGACTGGATAGCACCCAGCGGGGGTGGGGAGCTAGACGAGCCAATTCATTTCTCATAGCTGAGTGGGTCCAAGGAGGCAGTGCCAACCTTAATCACATGGTGGTTAAAAAGAAAAATAAGTAGGAGCAGGTGGCAGGGAGGGGAGGCAAAGCCAGGGTATGGGACTCCCCCACTGGCCACCCCATGACCCCCACCTGTAGCCCCCAGTAAATATTTGCAGGGGATGCCAGGGCTGATTGCCCTGGCAGGGGGCAGGTGCACATCAACCCTCTTTCAGGCAGCACTCGAAGTAGGTGGAGCCCATATAGCCACCCCACATGGAGCACTACACATTCTGCTCAAACAACGGCGGGTTGTTCTGAAGGACCTTGGCAGCCTCCTGTTTGTTGCAATTTTTTCTATTATAATGTAACTCTGGAAATTAGGTTTTTCCCTTCCCCAGATTTCAGTTGAAAAAAATTAAAAAAAAATTAAGGCTGTAGTAGTCCATTTGAGACTTCCTAATGATTTTTGAAAAAACTGCATTCTATCATGTGTGATCACTGAAGTCTCTGTTCATATAGCTTGTGTTCAGCTCTTGGTTTGGCAGTGGTTTGCTTGAATGCCAGGACCTTAAACAAAAAACGTTGTCTCCCAGTCTTTGCATATTCCGTCTTTGCTGGGGAACTCCTTTATCACTTAGCTAGGGTAGTGTTAATCTTGGAAGAGCCCAAGTGAAAGTTAAAGGTCTTCTCAAGAGTTTTCTGAACATGTCTTGCCTGGGCTTTGCCCATGGCCACCTAACACTGCCCCCCCACCCCCTCACACATACATGGCTGCTACTAATATGCTGTGTTCTCAGATAGTCTCACTGACTTCTCCTTCGGGCCTTAGATGGTGTTATATGTCTCCACCTATAATCCTTTGTTTCATGTATCTGTGGATTTCTTCTGCCTCATAGCTTTTACTAGTGGTGTTTGCCGTTTTTCCCATGGGCATTCGTAGTTATGCAAAACAGGGAGGAGTGACTTTTATCAGTCCTCTAGCTATTCCAAGGCAGGATAGAACAGAAATACAGAAATACACAGCAATTACAAATAAAGTCTGCTCTGTTCACTCTGGTTTGAGGGGAAGACTATGTGAACTGGGCTTTTGCCTGCTCAAGACAAACATCACTGCATCTTTGGGGCTGGGGTAGGTCCAAGCATGAATAAGAAGTCTGCAGAACTTTCCTCCTATTTTAAAGATGGCTTGTTATTTACTACTACTTTTTCAGTTTAGTTAAGGTGTAATTGACATGCAGCTCCATATAAGTCTAAGATGTTCCACATGACTTGACATACATGTTTTGAATTGATTCCTTTTTTTAATATATAATTTATTTTATTATCATTAATTTACAATTACATGTGTAATATTATGATTATTAAACTACCCCTTCATCAGGTCCCCCCACCAACCCCATTACAGTCACTGTCCATCAGCATAGTGAGATGCTATAGAATCACTACTTGTCTTCTCTGGGTTGTACAGCCCTCCCTGTGCTCCCCCAACATTACGTCTGCTAATTGTAATGCCCCTTTTTCCCTCTTATCCCTCCCTTCCCGCCCATTTTCCCCAGTCCCTTTCCCTTTGGTAACTATTAGTCCGTTCTTGGGTTCTGTGAGTCTGCTGCTGTTTTGTTCCTTCAGTTTTTTTCTTTGTTCTTATACTCCACATATGAGTGAAATCATTTGATACTTGTCTTTTTCGGCTTGGCTTATTTCACTGGGCATAATACCCTCTAGCTCCATCCATGTTGTTGCAAATGGTAGGATTTGTTTTCTTCTTATGGCTGAATAATATTCCATTGTGTATATGTACCACATCTTCTTTATCCATTCATCTACTGATGGACACTTAGGTTGCTTCCATTTCTTGGCTATTGTAAATAGTGCTGCGATAAACATAGGGGTGCATATGTCTTTTTCAAACTGGGCTGCTGCAGTCTTAGGGTAAATTCCTAGGGTGGAATTCCTGGGTCAAATGGTATTTCTATTTTGAGTTTTTTGAGGAACCTCCATACTGCTTTCCACAATGGTTGAACTAATTTGCAGTCCCACCAGCAGTGTAGGAGGGTTCCCTTTTCTCACATCCTCGCCAACATTTGTTGTTGTTTGTGTTTTGGATGTTGGCCATCCTCACTGGTGTGAGGTGATATCTCAATGTGGTTTTAATCTGCATTTCTCTGATGATTAGCGATGTGGAGCATCTTTTCATGTGCCTGTGGCCATCTGAATTTCTTCTTTAGAGAAGTGTCTATTCATGTCCTCTGCCCATTTCTTAATTGGATTATTTGCTTTCTGTTTGTTAAGGTGCATGAGTTCTTTATATATTTTGGATGTCAATATTGCTTATCAGATATGTTTTTATGAATATATTTTCCCATACTGGCCAGGATGTCTTTTTGTTCTGATGGTGTCCCTTTGCTATTACAAGCTTTGCAGCTTGATACTTGGTCCCACTTGTTCATTTTGCTTTTGTTTCCCTTGCCTGGGGAGATATGTTCATGAAGAAGTTGCTCATTTTTATGTCCAAGAGATTTTTTACTATGTTTATTTCTAAGAGTTTTATGGTTTCTGACTTACTTCAAGTCTTTGAAGTCCACCTTAATTTGTGTATGGGGAACAGACAGTAGTCCAGTTTCATTCTCTTACATGTAGCTGTCCAGTTTTTCAACACCAGCTGCTGAAAAGAGGCTGTCATCTCCCCACTGTATATCCAAGGCTCCTTTATCATATATTAATTGACCGTATATGCTTGGGTTAATGTTTGGATTTTCTATTCTGTTCCACTGGTCTGTGGGTCTGTTTTTGTGCCAATACCAAATTGTCTTGGTTACTGTGGCTTTGTAGTAGAGCTTGAAGTCAGGGAGTGTAATTCCCCCTGTTTTATTCCTCCTTCTCAGGATTGCTTTGGCTATTCGGGGTCTTTTGTGGTTCCATATGAATTTTAGAATTGTTTGTTTCAGTTCATTGAAGAAAGCTGTTGGTAGTTTGTTAGGGATTGCATTGAATCTGTAGATTGCTTTAGGTAGTATAGCCATTTTGACAATATTTATTCTTCCTAGCCAAGAGCATGGGATGCATTTCCATTTGTTAGTGTCCTCTTAAATTTCTCTTAGGAGTGTCTTGTAGTTT
>JAVSCE010006592.1:0-24264 GCA_032199065.1 Smutsia gigantea
TTCCTTTGAGTTTGGGGTTTGCTTAGGTTGATGCTGTTGAGTCTTTAAATTTGCATTTTTGTCCAATTTTGGGAAGATTTCTGTCATTATTTCTTCAACTTGTACTTTTTGCCGCAATAACTTCTCCTATCCTTCTGGATGCCAATGGCACACAGTTAATATTTTTATGTTGCTGCACTGTTTCCTGAAACTTTCTCCATTCTTTAACCAAGCTTTCCTTCTTTGCGATTTATCTGTGTTCTTCAGATTGTATAATTTTTACTGATCCAATTTCAAGTTCACTGACTCTTTCCTCGATCCTTCCTATTCCTTTATTTACTTTACCCAGTGATTTTTCAATGTCAGATATTGTAGTATATTTCCACTGGTTTTCATAGTTTATATTTCTTTTCTGAGACCATCTATCTTTCTACTCACTTCAAGTTAGTTTACGTTTACCTTTTGGAACATAGTTACAGGAAGTATTTAAATCCTTTAATAATTCCAACATTTCTGTCGTCTCAGAATTGACTCTGATGATTATCTTTCTGGTAAAATTTTACATTGTAACTTTAATATTTGTAATTATCATTTTTCCAAGTATAATTATTGAAATCTATTAAAAATAGCCTGAAAATAAAATAATTAAGTAGTTCTTTAGTTTTATTTTTCTTCTATATTTTCAGATTTTCAAGGATTCCACATGTTGCCTCAGACTGGTAATCTTTTCCTCTCCATAACTCTTGACAGTAGAGTTGAAGTCTCAAATTTGTGATTTGAGCTAGCAAACAGGTTGAGTTTATTTCTTCAGCTTTATCCACATAATTAACAATTTGTGTGTTGCTGGTGCCATATCCTCTGAGGTTTATTCAAAGTTAACAGTATGTGCATTCAAAGTTAACAGTATCTTCACACTTTAAAAAATACTTTACAATAACAAAATCCACTAATTCTTTCCTCCTATTGCTGTCATTCATTTCATTTATACATAGCATAAGTATATATTATACATATAATACAAATGTACAGCTACTGATATTCTTAAATCTAATTTCCTGAGCAGCATGAACTTTGAATCATATATACATATATACACACACACATTATATATAATCATATATTAATGCTGCTTAGGAAATTAGATTTTAAAATATCAGTAGCTTTATATTTGGAATGGAAATAATATAAGTTGGTCATGGTGATAGTACTACAGCATGGAGAATATAGTCAATGATCCTGTAACATCTTTATATGCTGATAGATAGTAACCACACTAGTGGGGGGTGAGGATTTGATAGTATGGGTAATTGGTAAACCTCTGTGTTATATACCTGAAATCAATATAAGATTGTATATCAATGATACTTCAATAAAAAAATAAAAATAAAAACTACTTATCAACCCTTGTGTGATAGAACTATTGCTTTTTCAAGAGGCCCTGAGAAATTTTAAACATATTTTAAGAAAGTTGAAGAAAATAAGATATAAGGATGAAAATCAGTACTAAATTTTCAGACTTTATGCACTAATGTGGAACATGTTTATGCCTCTGTATCAGAGCATTTCAACACTATGTATAAAATGGAATCACATGAACAGGACATCTATTCCTAGTGGTCTCCTATAGTGCACAGTCTAGCTCCTGGGACATTGATTTCAACACCAAAGCATATTGTTGGTTAGATGATAAAAGTTAAGAGGAAATAAATAAATAAATAAACATTCCAAATGAATCAAACACCTTATATAAAAGTAGGACGACTGTTATGCTCAGATGAACATGTTGTGCTCTTGGGAAAATATAAGAATTTCTGGTGAGGTCAAAGAACATATCCTCACCACTTCTAAGTGCAGAAAGAGAGTTTTTAGAAAAGTTATAATTTTAAGAAGTTAAACACTTTTAGTAATCTAGCACTCTCTGAATTTAACAAGCTTTAACAGTTACCATGTCCACTTTTATGACTTCACTTACAAAAGAAATTTAGAAACATAATCCCTAATTAGAATAACAATATCTGAACATGTTCCTACACTCGTTTATAATAAGAATCTCAAACTCATAGGTCAAAGCAAACATTGCCAAGAAAAAAACGGTTTTGTATTAGTAGCTCTCTGTTCAATGTGAATAAAGGATTAAACCCAAAAGGAATCTGCAAAGAGTTGCCCAAAGGCATAAAAAATTCTTGAATCTCAGGCAAGAACTTCCAGCTTAAAAGGTTCTGTGGGAATTTAAATATCTTTCCTAGAAAGTAGTATACTTATCATTACAAGATGTGTAACCTTCCTGGATAAACTTCCAAAGTACATGAAGATTTTTTCTGAAGCATTAATATGATTCTTGCACTCTTCAGAAATTTTTTGTTCTAAATCCATCTTTCATAGTACACAAAATGTCAGAATTGGAAGATGTGCCTGAGACAACCTCATACGACTTCATTTGACAGGTGAGGAGGCAGAAACTATAGACTTTCTTTTTTACAGTTTTTAAAAAACTGTACATAAAAGTTGATATAATTTTGCCATGAATATATAAATTAAATTCAATGTAAGCTGTGGTATATTTGTTAGGAAGGAAAGGGCTTGTCTCTGTGTCGCAGGGAAGCCAGATACACTGAGACAAGAGACCAAAGTCAGGAAAACAAAGTAAGTTTTAATACACTTTGCATAAGATAACAGAGCGGGCCTGCCTAAGATAAGACAGGCCTGTATGGATGTTTATTCTGAGGCTTCTTTTATGTGGCTTTTGGCAGGGCAGAGAGGTCCTTGATTGACACCTGTCAGCTTTCTAGGCTGGTTCTGATTGGTAAAATGAGGACAGGGGCTGTGCTGTGCCTGTGCCTCTGACGTTTCTTATCTGGGGGGAACCTGGACATTTCCTGAGTCAATCTTGGAACCTGGAGCTTCATCTGATTAACGCTCTGAGTCATTTCTGGCTTTCTAGTTCTATTTGATAAACTCCCCGAGTCATCTTTCGGGGGCTCTTTCTCCTTTCCATCCCACTCATTTCTGTCTTTCTGCCAAACATATTGCATAAAAAGTATGGGGTTTACTTCAAATTATACAGAGAATATACATGATAAATATTATTGCTTAACACAAAAACAGGCTAATTATTAAAAATAAAAACTATGTAGCTTTGTATGAAAAAACAACTGCCATGACTGTTTTTTATTTTATTATTTTTTTATTTTCTATTTTTTAAAATTCCTATTGGTATCATTAATCTACAATTACATGTGCAATATTATGGTTATTAAACTATCCCCTTCATCAGGTCCCCCCAACAACCCCATTACAGTAACTGTCCATCAGCATAGTGAGATGCTATAGAATCACTACTTGTCTTCTCTGAGTTGTAAAGCCCTCCCCGTGCCTCCCCCACATTACATCTGCTAATCGTAATGCCCCCTTTCCCCCCTTATCCCTCCCTTCCCACCCATCTTCCCCAGTCCCTTTCCCTCTGGTAACTATTAGTCTGTTCTTCGGTTCTGTGAGTCTGCTGCTGTTTTGTTCCTTCAGTTTTTTTCTTAGCTCTTATACTCCACATATGAGTTAAATCATTTGGTACTTGTCTTTTTCAGCTTGGCTTATTTCACTGAGCATAGTATCTTCTAGCTCCATCCATGTTGTTGCAAATGGTAGGATTTGTTTTCTTCTTATGGCTAAATAATATTTATTCCTCCTTCTCAGAATTGCTTTGGCTATTTGGGGTCTTTTGTGGTTCCATATGAATTTTAGAATTATTTGTTCCAGTTCATTGAAGAAGGCTGTTGGTAGTTTGATAGGGGTTGCATTGAATCTACAGATTGCTTTAGGTAGTATAGCCATTTTGACAATATTTATTCTTCCTAGACAAAAGCATGGGATGAATTTCCATTTGTTAATATCCTCTTTAATTTCTCCTAGTAGTGTCCTGTAGTTTTCAGAGTACAGGTCTTTCACTTCCTTCGTTAGGTTTATTCCCAGGTATATTATTCTTTTTGATGCAATTGTGAATGGAATTGTTTTTCTGATTTCTCTTTCTGTTAGTTCATCGTTAGTGTATAGGAAAGCAACAGATTTCTGTTTGTTAATTTTGTATCCTGCAACTTTGCTGAATTCAGATATTAGTTCTAGTAGTTTTGGAGTGGAGTCTTTAGGGATTTTTCTGTACAATATCATGTCATCTGCAAATAGTGACAATTTGACTTCTTCTTTACCAATCTGAATGCCTTGTATGTCTTTGTTTTGTCTGACTGCTGTGGCTAGGACCTCCAGTACTATGCTGAATAACAGTGGAGAGAGGGGGCATCCCTGTGTTGTTCCTGATCTTAGATGAAAAGCTTTCAGTTTCTCACTGTTAAGTATGATGTTAGCTGTGGGATTGTCATATATGGCCTTTATGATGTTGAGGTACTTGCTGTCTATATGCATTTTGTTGAGAGTTTTAATCATGAATGGATGCTGAATTTTGTCAAATGCTTTTTCAGCATCTATGGAGATGATCATGTGGTTTTTGTTCTTCTTTTTGTTGATGTGGTGGATGATGTTGATGGATTTTCGAATGTTGTACCATCCTTGCATCCCTGGGATGAATCCCACTTGATCATGGTGTATTATCCTCTTGATGTATTTTTGAATTCGGTTTGCTAATATTTTGTTGAGTATTTTTGCATCCACGTTCATCAGGGATATTGGTCTGTAGTTTTCTGTTTTGGTGAGGTCTTTGCACGGTTTTGGTATTAGAGTGATGCTGGATTCATAGAATGAGTTTGGAAGTATTCCCTCCTCTTCAATTTTTTAAAAAGCTTTAAGGAGAATGGGGGTTATTTCCTCTCTATGTGTCTGGTAGAATTCAGAAGTGAATCCTTCTGGTCCGGGGATTTTGTTCTTCGGTAGTTTTTTGATTATCGCTTCAATTCCATTGCTGGTGTCTGGTCTGTTTAGTTTTTCTTTTTCTTGTTTGTTCAGTTTTGGAAGGTTTTATTTTTCTGAGAAGTTTTCTATTTCTTCTAGTTTTTCCAGCTTGCTAGCATATAGATTCTCATAGTATTCTCTTATAATTCTTTGTATTTCTGTGGGATCCATTGTGATTTTTCCTTTCTCATTTCTGATTCTGTTTATGTGTGTAGTTTCTATTTTTCTCTTAATGAGTCTGGCTAGGGGTTTATCTACTTTGTTTATTTTTTCAGAGAACCAGCTCTTGGTGTCATTGATATTTTCTATTGTTTTGTTCTCAATTTTATTTATTTCTTCTCTGATCTTTATTATGTCCCTCCTTCTGGTGACTTTGGGTCTCATTTGTTCTTCTTTTTCCAATTTCAGTAATTGTGTCTTTAGAGTATTCATTTGGGAATGTTTTTCTTTCTTTAGATAGGCCCGGATTGCAATATATTTTCCTCCTAGAACTGCCTTTGCTGTCTCCCACAGAAGCTTTGGCTTTGTGTTGCTGTTGTCACTTGTTTCCATATACTCTTTAATTTCGTTTTGATTTGGTCATTGACCCATTGATTAATTAGGAGAATGTTGTTAAGTCTCCAGGTATTTGTAAGCCTTTTTGTTTTCTTTCTAAAATATAATTCTAGTTAAATACCTTTATGATTTGAGAAATTGGTTGGTAGAATTTCAATATTTTCAACTTTACTAAGCTTCTTTTTGTGGCCCAGTATGTGGTCTATTCTGGAATATATTCCATGTGCACTTGCAAAGAATGCGTATCCTGTTGCTTTTGGGTGTAGAGTTCTGTACAGGTCTGTTAGTCTTCTGTTCTAGTGTGTTGTTCAGTGCCTCTGTGTCTTTACTTATTTTCTGTCTGGTTGATCTGTCGTTTGGAGTGAGTGGTGTGTTGAAGTCACCTAAAATGAATGTATTTCTGTCTATTTCCTCCTTTAGTTCTGTTAGTATTTGTTTCACATATGCCGGCACTCCTGTGTTGGGTGCATGTATATTTATAAGGGTTATATCTTCTTGTTGGATTGTCCCTTTTATCATTATGTAATGTGCTTCTTTATCTGTTACTACTTTCTTCATTTTGAAGTCTATTTTGTCTGTTACAAGTACTGCCACACCTGCTTTTTTCTCCTTGTTGTTTGCATGAAATATCTTTTCCATCCCTTCACTTTTAGTCTGGTGATATCTTTGCATTTGAGGTGAGTTTCATGTAGGCAGCATATAGATGGGTCTTGCTTTTTTATCCATTCTGTTACTCTGTGTCTTTTCATTGGTGCATTCAGTCCATTTTCATTTAGGGTGGTTATCGATAGATATGTACTTATTGCCATTGCTGGCTTTAGATTCGTCGTTACCAAAGGTTCAGGGGTTGCTTCTTAACTATCTACCCAGCTACCTTAACTTTCTTTTTAAGTGATTGTAAACACAGTATGATGTTTCTTTATTTCTCTCCCTTCTTATTCTTACTCCTCCATTCTTTACATACTAGGTGTTTTATTCTTTGCCTTTATTTAGTATTTGGGTGGTCTGCTTTCTTTGCTATGATTTTGTTTTCTCTGGTGACAGCTTTTTAGCCTTAGGAGTGCTTCCTCTAGAGCAGTTCCTTTAAGATATCCTCTAGAGCTGTTGATGGGAGGCAAATTCTCTCAGCTTTGACTTCTCTGGAAATTGTTTAATCCCTCCATCATATTTAAATGATAGTCGTGCTGGACACTGCATTCTTGTTTCAAGGCCCTTCTGTTTCAGTGCATTAAATATATCATGCCATTCTCTTCTAGCCTGAAAGGTTTCTGTTGAGAAGTCTGATGTTAATCTGATGGGTTTTCCTTTGAAGGTGAACTTTTTTCTTCTCTAGCTCCCTTTAATACTCTGTCCTTATCTTTGATCTTTGCCACGTTAATTATTATGTGTCTTGGTGTTGTCTTCCTGGGGTCCCTTGTGTTAGGAGATCTGTGGGCTTCCATGGAATGTCAGACTATCTTCTTCCCCAGCATGGGGAAGTTTTCAGCAATTATTTCTTCAAAGACACTTTCTATCCTTTTTTCTCTCTCTTCTTCCTCTTGTACTCCTATTATGCGAATATTGTTCTGTTTGGATTGGTCACACATTCTCTTAAAATTCTTTCATTCCTAGCAATCCTTTTATCTCTCTCTGCCTCAGCTGCTCTGTGTTCCTATTCTCTGATTTATATTGCATTAACAGTCTCTTGCATCTTTTTCAGTCTGCTGTGAGCCATCGATGGCTTGTCTCATTTCTGCATTCTTTCCTGACTTCCCTCACTTCCTCACTTAGCTCTTGCATATTTCTCTGTAGGTCCATCAGCATGGTTAAGACTTTAAAAAAACAACACACACAAAAAAGAAGAAAAAACAAACATAAAAAGAAGGAAGAGAAAGAAAAGAGAGAAAGAAGAAAGAAAGAAAAAGGAAAGGGAAAAAGAAAGAAAGGAGAAACGCCCACCTGGAGTGAACTCTCTAAACGTGCTGTACGTGTTGCTGTTTCTCTGGTATTCCACAGCTGCGGCCGCGCCGCTCTTTGTAGCTCTGGCTGGTGCGTGAACGAATGGGAGGCTGTTTTTCTCTGTATAAAGTTTTAGTGTGGCTGCTACCTTTTCTCAGTCACCAGACAAAAGGTCCGAAGTTCCTCAGGAATCCCAGTCCGCTGGGCTGAGCGTGCCCGGCGATGGTATTCCCTCGCTGGGCCCCCCGCCTCTCTGAGACCGGTACAAACTGTGCCCTCTTTTCTCTTGTCCCGGGGAGCTGGCTGCATGGTCCCGGTGCATTCCCGGCTCAAAACCTGCACCTTCTGCCTCTCCAATGCCCGATGCACGGCACGATGTGTGTCAGTGCTCCTGGCGCAGACCACCAGGGCTGGTTATTTCACAGACCTGCTCTTCCACTCCCTCCCGGCTCTGAATCCTCTCCTCCGGCCAGCGCGCTGGGTTGGGTGAGTGCTGGGGTCCCGCCAGGTCACAGCTCTGTATCTTACCCTCCTCGCGGGGTGCCGAGTCCTCTTGGGTGTAGCTGCACGCTGTGCGCTTTCCTGTGTGTTCTGGTGTCTCTTTTAGGAATAGTTGTATTTGCTGTATTTTCATAGTTTTATATAGTTTTGGGAGGAGATTTCTCCTGCCCTGCTCACGCCGCCATCTTCCTCCTGACTCAGTAACCTATTTTTTAATAATTTTTTTTATACTACCTTTAAAGATACTGAAAAATTGCAAAGGTAACAACACAGTGTTCCCATATAATAAAAACCCACTTTCCCTTAATATATAGTGTGTTACACTTGTCAAAACCAATGAGTCCATATTGATACATTAATATTAACTAATGTGCATACTTTTTTCAGACTTTATTAAGTTTTACACAATGTCTTTTGTTTTTTCTATTACAAAACTTCATCCAAGATACCCAGTTTAATAATCATGTCTCCTTAGGCTCATCTTGACTGTGACAGATTTTCAGGCTTTCCTTATTTTTGATGCACTTGACAGGTTTGTGGAGTGATAATCAGACATTTTTAGAATTACCCCAACTGGGATTTGTCTTATGTTTTTCTCATGATTATATTGGCTTATGGATTTTTTGGAAGACAGTAGAGGCAAAATGCCTCTTATTACTCATATCAAGGATAGATATTATCAATGCAACTTATCACTAATGATGTTAACGTTGTTTTTAGATACAACAGCCAAATTATCATCCATAAAATAAAAATTGATGAGTTGCATTTAATTAAAGCTAAAAAATGTTTTGTTTTGTGAAAGACTTTTGAGATAATAAAGTCAAGGCACAAACTGTTACAAAATATTTGCAAAACACTTATCTGATAAGAAAAAAACCTTATATTCAAAATATACAAAGAACTCAAAACTCAGCAGTAAGAAAAAAAACATCTATACATGACAAAATATCTGAGTAGCGGCTTCGACAAAGAAGAGGTACAGATGGGAAATAAGCAAATGAAAAGTACTCTGCATCATATGTCATTAGAGAACAATAAAATAAAACAAAATGAGTTCAATTTGCTAATATTTTATAAAGGATTTTTGCATTCTTGTGTTCATGAGAGATACTGGTCTGTAGTTCTCTTTAGTTACAATGTCTTTGCCTGGTTTGGTATTAGGATGATGCTGTCCTCATAAAATAAGTTAGGGAATATTTCCTTTGCTACTTTCCCTTGAAAGAGATTATAGAGACTTGGTGTAATTTATTCCTTACATGTTTGGGAGAATTCACTAGTGAACCTATCTGGGCCTATGATTTCTGCTTTGGAAGATTATTATTTACTCAATTTCTTTATAAAAGTCCATTTAGATTGTCTATCTCTTCTTGTATTTATTTTGGTAAATTGTATCTTTCAAGGAACTGGTCCATTTCATCTAGGTTTATCAACTTTGTGAGCACAGCACTGTTCAGAGCATTCCCTTGTCATCCTTTTAATGTCCATGGGATCTGTAGTGATACACCCTCTTTCCTTTCTGATATTAGCAGTTTGTGCTGTCTCTCTTATTTCTAGGTTAATTTGTGATCTGAGAGCAAACATTGTATGATTTCTATTTTGAAACCTCCTTAAGTTGCGTTTTATGACCCAGAATGAGGTCTATCTTAGTGAATATTCCATATGGACTTGATAAGCGTTTGTGTTGTGCTTTTGCTGGATGAAGTAGTTTATAGACGTCAATTACATCAAGTTGACTCATAGGCCTATTGAGCTTATCTAAGTTCTTACTGATTTTCTGCTTGCTGAATCTGTCCATTTTCAATAGAGGAGTGTTAAATTCTCCACCTGCAATAGTGGATTCATGTGTTTCCTCTTATACTTCTATCAGTTTTTGACTCATGTAGTTTGATGTTCTTTTGTTGGGTACATACTCATTAAGCATTGTTATGTCTTGGAGAATTGACCCCTTTTCCATTATGTAATGCCCTTCTTTATCGGTGATAACTTTTCTTGCTTTGAAGTCTTCCCTGTCTAGAATTAATATAGCTACCCCTATTTTAATTAGTGTTAGCATATATATTTTTCTCCATTTACTTTTAATCTATATGTGTCTTTACATTTATAGGGAGTTTCTTGTACATGACGTATAGGTGGGTTGTGGTTTTGGACCATTCTGACAATTTCTGTCTTTTAATTGGTGCATTTAGACCATTTCCATTCAAAGTGATTATTGATGTAGTTGAATGAATATCCACCGTATTTGTTAATTTTCTTTGTTGCCCTTATTCTTTGTCCCTAGTATTGTCTTCAACGTTTTCTGTCCCTTGTGGTTTAATTGAGCATTTTATATCATTCTATTTTCTCTCCTTTCTTAGTACATCAGTTATACTTCTCTTTTCTATTTTTTTTTATGGTTACCCTCGAGTTTGCAATATACATTTACAAGTAATCCCAGTCCACGTTCAAATAGCACTCTACTGCCTCACAGTAGTACCTTATAAAAACAAAATCCCAATTCCTTCCTCTAATCCTTTATATCAATGTTGTCATTCATTTCAGATATATATACATATGTGTATATATATGCACGCATATATTATATGTATATATATATACATATATATATACATACACATAAGTATACATAATCAACTACATTATTTGTTATTATTATTTTGAACCAACTGTTATCTATTAGGTCAACCAGGAATTTTAAAATTTTTTTATTTTACCTTCACTTCTTCTTTCTTTGATGCTTTTCCTTTCTTTATATCTCAGCCTTTTAGTGAGCCTGTGCCTTTGGAGTGTGAACTTCACAATTGCTTCTTAGTTTCCCATCCTTGGATAGGACAGAATGGCCTAGTCATTTGGTGGACTAGTCACTCAGTCTAGACTAGAGTGGTCTGCACTTGGATAGTTCCCTTTTTCTTGGTCACTTAAGCTCTGATGTTATTCCAGCAATTTAAGTCCCCCTTAACTGGTTTCTCATGAGGGCAGGCCTTGTTAAGAAGATAGTTCTCTGGCACATTTCAGAATGATTACTTTTCCCTTCCCCCTGCTGGAAGCACAAGATGATTTTTCTCCAATATTTACTGTGAAACCTGTTCCTGCTCCTAAAAGTAAAACTCACAAAAGTGTGGGAGTCCACCTATGATTGGGTCCTCCTAGAGTTTTTAACTTTCAGAGTAGTTCATACTGTCTCTAGTAATTAATCACTTTTAATTCAGGTTTTCCTACCTAGTACTGGTTCATATGGTGGTTTCTGCTCATGGGCCTCTGTTCCAGTAAGTTTTGACTGCTTTACTCCCCTGTCAGTCTATCAGGTCTTGAGAGTAGCATTTTGCCTTGTGTTCTCACTTCTCTTATGGATTAAAGAACTGTTGACTTTTCACTTGTTGTGAGGTCACAGTGGCAACTTCCAAGCTTACATGTACAACTGGAAACTGAAAGTCCTATATACAATTTATGTAAGTAGATTTTTGGGTTTTACTTACAAGTTAAAATACACTAAAGTAATTTTTAAAATGCAACAGAATACCCAGATTTCAAACTTGTGGTATTACAACTTAAGAAGGTCTTATACTATTCATCTTAAAATGACTTCTCAAATTTCAAACACATGGGCCAAACAAAAAGTCCTGAAAGTCAACCAATTCTATGAGTTCTACAGAATGTAAACACTAATGCAAATTTTGTTTTGAAGGAACTAAACAGGTTAATTGGTATAATAAGTCTTAAATAAGATTAGAACATCTCATATTTCTGTAAAAACTAAATTTACAAGATAGAAGTACAATGATATAGAGACAGTATCCTTGGAACTGTTATATAGTTAGTAGTTTTAATGCCTGCCCAAAACAGCCATTTAGGAAGCTGACATAGCAATATGTGTATGCCAGTTTTCCTGAAATGACAAGATGTTTTTCATTCCTTCTGTACAATGGCAAAGGGAAATAAATAAGAATTTGATAGAGTAAGTTACAAAGCACACCTATACCAAAATTAAGGTTGTATAGCATTTAGGATGAAAGTTATTTGCTTTTCCTAGGTAATGCATCTTATTTACAAGCGATGATTATACACTGTTTGATAAATACTCAGCCTTTGTCATGAATACCTATAAATATTTGGCCATGTTTACAACTTTTTATTATCACTTTGTAACAAGATTGTGCTACTAGAAATGTATTACTCACATATTATTAATTGTGCTTTTCTCCATTATTCATCTTTTTATTATTCTGCATTTTGGTCACTTATTCATCTCTAGATAATTACTTCATCTCAACATGAAAGGTGTTATTCAAAGTAATAGCAAAATACTGTTATTTAAAAGTTCAGCTTTTTCAGAGTATATTTATTAAATCATACAAAGTGATACATGTTAATTACTCTTCAAATATATTGTTCCCTTACCACATTTAAGCTTACAGTTTTTGTCACATAATTTCTCCACTTATTCAAAATCCTTGAATGAAAACCATGTGTGTACCTTATTAACACATGCCAAAAGATATTAACTCTGTCCTTAAGTCAAAATTATGCTAATGTATACTTTGTATGCTGCAGATTCAATTAAATTTGCACACATTTTTCCCATTCAAAGATGTACAAGTGAAAGTGGGTATAGCAGAAGAAAAATGAATTACTTCCTTAAACCCAACCCTTAGATCAGGTAGCTACTGAGTCAAAACGAAACATGTTTGATGGTAATTAAGAGACCTTAGTTTTAGTCCATGTATTCTACTAACATGCTATTAATAATTGGAGAAATCAGTTCCCACTTCAGGGCTTTGCTTTTGTTTCCCATATCCACAGATTGTATCTAAAGTCTCAACCAGATCAAAAGTCCATATGATGGTATGAAGACAGGCAATAGAAATGGAAATGCTTTTTCTACAAAATGTAATAAAATGATGACATATTATATTTTATAAAAATTATTTTCCAAGGTAGAATTATTCTGCCTTTATTAAGGCACATTAAATATTAATCTATATATTTTTAAAATATACAGAATTCCCCCTTGGTAATGGCATAGTATCTAGTGTTAGACCAATGCTCCTGCAGGTAACTATATACTGTGGTCAAAGTATTAAAAATATAAAAATAGTTATCTGATCATATTAGAGGGCAACCAAAGCATGCTAAAACTTCAGAAGAGTTCACAATTAGAAAAGGAAATAACACTGGGTAAGTTTCTGATTTTTCAAAAGATTCTCCTCTGAGGACAGGCTCTAGTCAATCCCATATAGGAGAGTTTAAACTTACATGGAATTCCACAGGCTTGCTGGCATCAATACCTAAGAAGAGATTTCAGGCTCCCTTAGCAGATGCGAAATGAGTAAGAAATATTGGAAAGAATACTTCCAGAGAAGAAGACTCTCAAAATCTGGGTATAAATTTTGCTCAGTTTCTAGCTGATCCAAGGGCTATTATAAGAGCATGATAGCAACCATTCAGGCTAAAATAGCTTAAAAGACATTCCAGCTACTGTCCCCTGCAGGGGAGTCAGAATTTGTAATATATGCCCAGTAACAGCCACTTCCAGCAAAACAGCAACAAACAGAAAACTTCACTGTTCAAAGCAATATAATGGAATCAAGGGACACTACAGTGTTCCATTAATGATGTCTAGTATAAAATCCAAAATTATTAGGCGTATCAGGACACAGGAAAAATGTTCCATGCCCTGGTAAAAGACACTGTCAACGGAGATTGAGTCAGAAATAACACAGATGCTGAAATTAGTAGAAGGTTATTTAAATTACTGTAATTACTATATTCATAGATCTAGTAGAAAATATGAAGAATGGATAAACTTAAGGAAATTTCACAAGATAGAGACTTTTAAAAAAGGATGCTCCAAAACTGAAAATTATAACTTCTAAACCACAAAACAAAAAACCTAAATGGAGCAACAGCAGACTTCAGGCAAAAGAATAAACAGGTATAGTCTTAAAGATAGATCAGTAGAAATTATCCAATTAGAAAAAGAAAGAATTATTGAAAGAAAATGAACAGAGCTGCAGTGATCGGTGGAATAGTATGAAAAAGCCTAAGATATATATAATTGGGGCACCAGAATAAAAGGAGTGAGAGAATGGGGCAGAAACACTATGTAAAGGAATAAAAGCCAAAAGCATCTCAAATTCAGGGAAATGTATAAATATGTAGATTCAAGAAGCTGAAAGAACCCAAAGAAGAAAAATAAAAAGAAAATATAATATTCAAAATGCTGAAAACAAAAGTAACAAGAAAACCCTAAAAGGCAGCAGAAAAAAATGATAAATCACCAATGGACAGTGCAACATTGTGAATTGAATACATATCAGAAACAATGGAGATCAGAAGACAGTGGCAGGAGATCTTTAAAGGACTTATTAAAGATAAAAACCTAGAATTTGATTACGTACCGCGAAAAGTATATACTATAATAAAGGTGAAGACATACGTACAAAATGAAAACTAAATACTAAGAATATCTGCCATCTACAGACTTGTACAACAATATTTCCTTGCTAAAGGAAAATCTCTCAGATAAAGGGCAATGTTTCCAGACAGAAGTAAGACTGTCAAGTATGAACAGAGAACACAGAAAACTGTATATGTGGAAAGAAAATAACAGATTACATTTCCTCCTAACATATTTAATAGACATATAACAGATTAAAACAAATTTATAACATTTTGTTATGGAATTTTGAATGTATTTCAATATAATAGTTATGAAAACTTTAACACAGAACAAGGGTGTGTGGGGAACAGACCTCTCCAAACACAATATTCTTATATTTTGGGTGAAGTGGTAGAATATGAAGACAATGGATATCACAAAAACTTAAAGGTATGTGTTGTAATTCGTAGAGAAAACAATGAATATGATTTTAAGAAGTATATCTAAAAGCTAATATATGTTAATATGTTACATATTCAATTAGCTGAAAAGAAGACAATAAAGGAGAGCAGAACAAAAATACATTGGGAAAAGAGAATACAAATATTAAAATAGAAGCCCAAAATATCACTATTAATAATTACATTAAATATAAAAAGGCCAATTGCTCCAATTAAAAGTCAGATATTTTCAGATTGTATGCAAAAGGAAGACCAATATTATCAGTTCTACAAAATATGTATATTAAGAAGATACAGTTTGATTGAGAGTAAATGTTGACATAAGGTATGTTATGCAAACAGTAAGCATAAGGCTTGAGTAGCTACATTAATTGTAAATCAAGTAAAATTCAAGACAAGAATATCAGCAGAAATAAAAAAAGGACAGTTCATAATGATGACAATTATAAATGTGCCTGTGCCTAATGGAGGCTCAAAATACATGGAGGAAAATATTGAAAGATATTTAAAAGGAAAAAAACATGCAATAAAATTTGGATATATCATAAAAATTTTCAAAAATATGTTAGAAGAATTTAGAAAATCAATAAAGACAGATATGAAGACAATTATCAAGCGTCTTGATCCAACTGACATTTATAGAACACTTACATCCACCAACTATAGAATATATTTTAGCTGTATATTTTATATTCTCAGGTTATTCCATATACTAGGACATGAAATAAGCCCCGATACAGTAAAAATTTTGGATAACTTAAAGTATTCCTTTTCTGACCACAATAAAATTAAATTAGAAATTAATAAGATAACAAATCTGGAAAATAATCCCAAATTTTGAAAATTAAAAATAAACATGTCAGTAGACTGCAAGAATAATAGAAATGTCCACTATGATGGTCGGAGGCTTCACCCCTCCTTTCTCAGTAATGGACAGATACAGCAGACAAAATCAGTAACGGCATGCTAAGCAACACCTTCAATCAAACAGATGTAATTGACACCTGTAGACTACATTCAACAGCAGTAGAATGCACATTCTTCTCAAATTCACATGGAATGGTTGCCAAGAGAGACCACATTCTGGGCCGTAAAAGATATCTTAAGATTTTCAAAGAATAAAAACACATGCAATGTATTCTTTGGATCACAATGGAGTTACACGAAAAAGCAGTAAGAAAGATAACTGGAAAATTGCCAAGTATTTAGAGATTAAAGAACTCATGAGTTTTAACTCTTACACATGGAGTTGAAGAAATCTCAAGAGGGATGGGATATATAGGCAATCTTTGTATTTTCCACTGAATTTTTCTGTAAACACAAAAACTACTCAAAAAATCTAATAAAAAACTGAAATATTGACTTATGCTATGACATGTATGCAACTTGAAAACATTTTACTAAGTGAAAGAAAAGAGCAGCAAAAGATTGTATTCTGGAAAATTTTATTTATATGAAATTGCAGAATGGGCAATTCTATAGATACAGAAAGCAGAATAGTGGCTGCCCAAGAATGTGTGTATGATGTGGATGATAAAGAGCAAAGGGTATTTGGAATGTGATAACAGTATTCTTAGTTTGATTGTGTTTATGCTTGCACCACTCTCTGCAAATACTAAAAAACAATGAATTTTACACTTCTTATCTCAATAAGGATTTTGTGTAAAAAAGCCAAAGGACCTAGAATAGCCAAAAGCAGTTGAAAAATATTAACAAAGTTTGAATAACTTTACAGTTATCAACACCATGTGTGATTGTTGTAAAGAAAATAGATCAATGAAATACAAGAGTTTAGAAAGTGCTTATACATACAACTCAACAGATTTTCAACATAGCCACCAAGACAAACCAATGAAGAAAGGGTAACTTTTTTAACAAAACATACTGCAATAATTGAATAGGCTCTTGTTAAATTAAGAAAACAGAAACGAACCAACAAATTATGTACCATGCACAAAAAAATAACTAAATAGCAAATGAACCTAAGTGCTGTACCTAATGTTAAGCCCTGCAGGCAAAGATTTCTTAAGTGACACATGTAAAGCATGAACTAACATAAAAAACAAATCAACAAATTTGATTTCATAACTGAACACTTTTACTGTTCAAAAAAAAGTGCTATGCGAATAAAGTAAAATATGCATATGAGGTCAAATATTTTGAAAACATGTATTCAACATATGACTTGCAAATAAGATATCTGCTAAATGACTTGTATGCCAATTAAATAAAAACACATTAACAACCCGGTATTAATAGACAACATCATTTTTTTTTAATGCATGGAATTTTTTAAGAGACATTTAAAGAGATATACTGACAGTAAACAAGCACAAGAAAAGATGTTTTACTCTGGGGACGGCCGACTATGGCTCTGGGGCCCAATACAGCTATTTCTATGAAGAAAGTTGTATTGTTACACAGCAATGACGTGTGTTTACTTATCGATGACGGTTGTCTTCAGTTTACAATTGCAGAGTTGAGTATCTGCACAAGGGGCCTTATAACTCCCTAAGCCAAAAATGTTTACTATCTTGGTCTTTACAGAAAATATTTGCTGACTTCTGTTTGCATCATTACTCAGACAGTAAGTACATATCTTAAAAAAATTAGATACTATTTCATGCCCCATGGAATATGGAAAGTTACGGAAACTGATCGTATCATATGGTGTTGAGGATATAGAGCTAACTAAACTATCAAATACTGCTGATGGAAATGTAAAATGGTACAATTATTTTGGAAAACATTTTGCCCATTTTTAAATTTTATTTTGAAATCATTTAAGGCTTACAGAATTTTGCAAAATTGTACAGAATTTCTATGTGCTCTTCACCCAGCTTTCCCTAAATGATAACATCTTTAAAATCATAGCACATTATTAAAACCAGGACAATGACATTTATACAATGCTAGTAACTAAATTACAAATCTCATTCAGCTTCTACCAGTTTCTTGTGGTTGCTAGTGTATATAGGGATAGACAGCATGATAAAATTAGTTCCAAATATTCAAAGCAGATAATGGCAAGATTGTGTTGGGTATTAGGGAGGGGTTAATTTTTAAGGCTTTGTCTCTACCTTAATGACTGGAGTAGAGGCCTAGGAAAGGACTGGTTTTGGTCCCCTTTCACTAGCTAAAAATGTTGAGAAATAGTCCATTTTACTCCAAATGTACATGTCCTTGTTGATGCATTTGTGTATTTCTGGGGTAGTCAAGAGTTACTAAGTTCCCAAGCCTCTTTCCACTTGCTGACAGGAGTAAAATGTTTCAAAAAATTCTTCCTCCCACTGTTCAGACCTCTTCCTGTTGCCAAGTATAACGCTGACAGACTACAGGGTCTCATGGTTTTAACCTCTGTGATGCTTCACTCTTCATACCGATTTAGGAATATAACATCTAGTGTGCAAAGTCTTTCTTGACCCCCGGTAATTACTTGAGGATGTTGTATAGAGTATGTGATCCTCCAATCACTCAAGATAGTAAGTATTTAAATTCTTGGTCTTTTTCTATACCCACAAGCACACACACACACACACACACACACACACACACACACACACACACACACACACACACAGAAGAACATTGCATGTTTATATGTATTTACATACTTTGTTTTGCCCCCAAAATTAACAGTAACTTGCATGCCATTTTTAACCATTTTTTCACAATGTGAGCTCATTCCATGTTAATGTATGTCTTTGCCATCATACATAATTGCTAGATTGTTGTTTCATTTGTAAGGAGGTATCTCTTTATTTAACCAATTCCATGTTGGAAATCTGTTTATTATTTTTCACAATTATAATTAAGGCTATGAAAACTTTTTTGTATATTTTATCTCTGTAATCTTATCAAATAATTTCCTTATGATAAGTTTCATAAAGTAACATTCCTGGGTAAAACAGTACGTTTTATTTTTCTTTCATTCATCCTGTAAGAACAGTTCTAAAATGGCTCTACAATTTTACTGTCACTATAAGTATAACAATATGCTTATTTCAGTAGACTTTCAGAAATACTGACCTTTAGAGTCTATTTGGTCTTTGGTTATTTGATAGGATAAAATCAAATCCAATGTCCTTTTATATACATGCTATTGATTACTATGAAATCTAATCATATTTTTATATATTTATTAGTCATTTGTATTTATTTGTTAAATTTTCCATATTTTCAGCTCACCTTTCAATTAGGATGATGTAGTCTTTATTGATTTGTTGGGAATATAGAAATGATAAATATATTAAACCTTGCTTGCCAAAAATACTGCCAATAATTCTTTATCATTTATTATTTTAAAAACTGAAATGATTATCAAAGTTTTTGTCTGCAGGTTGTGTTTATTCATACAGAGATTTTTAATATTTATATAATCACATCTAATAAGCCTTACCCTTATGATGCTTTTCTACAATTATGCATGAATACATATGTATGTACGCATGTGTGCAATACATAAAGCCTCCAATACACAACTTCATACTTAATGGTAAAACAAGAATATTCCTTTATTCAAATAGCCAGTCCTTCCTAATTTGTCCTTCCTTCCATGGTCTAGGCACTCCCAACCGCATCCTTCCTAATTAAAGTATATTAAATTGATTTGCCGGGATTCCCACACTTTTTAGCCTCATCACTCTTTTCAGTACAATGGATGTAAGCATGGCTCCCTGAATGTTTCTTTAGTTGTTTAAAACTATGAAATATCTGGCAGAAAGTACCCAGAGTCTGTGGTATGTTCTTGTCAACAGTCATTATTTTCGAAGTGAGTAAGCATCCTTCATTAATATCAGGAAAGCCGTACCTATCATGTACAAGTACCATTAAATCCTTAAGGCTATTACCACATTCTGCTTATTTTATTGTTCCCTTTATGCCTACATGTTTGTCATCCTTTTAAAATTACTTGATACTTTAAAATACAGTACAACATCTAGTAGGACAAATGTCTCCACAACAGTTGGCTTTTATACAAAAGTGCCATAGTATATCACACATTTACCCCTCCAGATGAATTTTAGAAATATTTTTAAATGTATTATAAGGTGATCAGTTAAAGGAGGTTGACACTTGTGATTTTCATAGATTAAAAGACAGCAAAGATAAGCTTAAAGAGAATTGATATCATTAAAATAGAGACTTCTTATCCAAGAAACATATGTATTTTTCCATTTTTTATTAATAGCTCATTTTGTGTTCCTGAATAGCATTTTATATTTGCCTCAGTAATGGCTCTGTATAATACTTTCTAATTTTATGCCTAGGTATTTTATATTTTTATTCTTGTTATGATTATGCATTAAATTATTTCCACAATATATTTTCTAAATGATGATTGTTGGCATATATTAAACATTTATTTGTTTATAACTGGCCACCTCACCTCTTACTACTTCTAATAGTGCATCAATTGATTTTAAAATATTGCCTAAATGTCTTACCATGCCATCAACAAATAATACCATTTTACCTCCTTTTTTTATATGCATTACATTTATTTTTGTCTAGTTCCATTGGCTCCAAGTTTTACCCAATTTTGTAGTAGTAAAAATACATGCCTTCTCTTTGCTTATGAAATTTAAAAAATCATTTTTATTTTACAATTAAGTAGGAAGCTGGGTATTGGTGATTTTATCTCCTTATGAGTCTATGTTATGTTAAGGAAGCATCATTCTATTTCTATTTATTTTAGTATCATATGTTTATCTGAAATTGATTTCAAATTCAGCAAAATAGTTCCATCAAGATAATATTTTTAAAAATTTACATATTAATGTGAAGTACTGTGTAAATATATAGTCAATATTAAATCATGATGAAATTCCTAGATTGAAGTCCATTTGTTCATGTGTTTTATATTTTATATGAATATAGATTTTATTTATTAATTTTTATAATTTTATAAGTGAATCTGCTGCAATTGTTTTTTGTCATGCTTCGTAAGCTTTTCACATCAGAACCATGTAGGATTTATAAGAATTGGAAAGCACTTCCTTTATATCTATGCTATGGAAAATCTTAAATATTAAAGCTGCAAGGTCCATAAATCTTATTAGGGGATAATTCTGTGATTATCTTTTATCTTTGATTTCTTCCTTGTTTATTACTTCATTTAATTTTTGTAAGATATATGTATATACATATATAACAGAAAAATTACATATATAATGTATGTATATGTCCATAAATATATATATATATATATATATATAATATATGTGCATACCTTAGAATAATTATATATGTGTATATGTGTATACATATATTTCTAGACCTTTAACTAAGGTTGTGGGATACCACTGGTCTATTTTGTCATGCCACACTTCCCATCTCCATTCCCCCAAATTTGGGTATAGTAGTTGAATTTGCTAGAACTTCCTATACTTCCTATTCCTAACTTGCTATCCCTCCTTCAAATAGGGGGGGTTTAGTCTGGCTTCCTGAATGTTCCTTCGTTTCAAAATATAAAATATCAAACAGAAATTATCCAGATAGTTCACAGTATGATAAACTTTATGCACGTAACATTCTTTATTTTCAGAGTTGGCAAAGTCCTATTACCGCACCATCAATTTTTGCTTTTCTTAAATTACTGTGCCTTTCTGGGGGGATGTGTTGCTTTTGTTTTCTCAATTTGCTTTTGTATTATCCCATTGATTGGAAGTAAAGACATAAGCTCTTTTTTTTTCAGCTCTGAAGGTAGAGTAATAATTTAGAGTGTAGAATACTCAAACTTACATTCAAATTACAAGTAGATGACTAGAAACAATTAGCAACAAGATATAAAAAAAACCTCAGTCTTTCCGTGGCCTTACATAATTTGAAATTTAAGGTGCATATTATTGCATAATACCATGTTTATTCATTAAAAAATATGAGAAGACACTTTTCAGAGTCGTATGTAAATAAATCACAGCTTATAAATACATAATACTAATTGTTTTCAACAAGATCCAATGATGTGTTATGTGAAAAAAAGCAATGAAGGAAGAGAAAATTTGATAGAAACCATTTACATAATTTGAGCTCTTTAGGAGTTTTAAGGAAGTGTGTAGAAGTAATCCATCTCTTAGAAATTTTCTTAACTCATATTTTGCATCAAAAACTTGAAGAAAGGTAATATAGGTTCTATTCAGTGTTTCTACGGTTAAATCATGAAACAAAACCAGGTTTTTTACATCAAAACTAATGGGTATCTTCCCAATTTTTCACCTGCTTTCCAGATTTCTCTACATTTCTATAGCTGATATTAAAGGAAAAACAGTCTACAAATTTACTGGGGATGATTTGGAACCATCATGATATTCCTTTTCAAGAAGATTAATAAAACAATCATTAAAAATCAGGGACCTAGATCATGTCACTGAGAATAAATCCCAGTGATTTAAATATGGACAACTCTGTCGATCCTTCAGCAGAGGTCTGAATCCCAGAAATACAAAGAGCGTATAGAAGTAACGAGCAAGGGAGTATATATATGTATATACGTAACTAGAAACCATACTTACAGACAAGAGTAGTTTCAGTGGAAATGGGTCATGAATGTATTGGTGGGAAACATTTGTAGGAAGTGAGTTCTCACTATGAATGGAAAACCTTATCTTTGTTCCCGTATCCCAAAAGACCAAATGGAAGTAGTAGAGTACTCTTCTAGATTAACCCAAGGGAGATCTTCAATTGTAGCCAGCATATGCACTTAGAGGTTATTGCATGCTTTGCTAAGATATCTGTTAAGTTTGACTGTGTACTTCAGTAGGTCTCCCTTACAGTGTATTTTTAGCTATGAAAGTCAACACCTCTAAGGTTACTAACAGCCAAAGGATCATTAGATAATATTCTTATGTCCAGCCCAGTGACACCAAATGAGAACTCCTAAGCGTAAAATTATGTTGCCCCTACCAATAGAAATTGTGGGTAATACATGATGCTTAAGATGATGGCCAAGAGTTTCCTCTGAAAAACATCTCAAACTAACAATAAGTAATACCATATAGTATCCTCGAGAAGTCCGAATACATGATTGTCTTATAATTGGATCATAGTGTTCCTGAAAAAGCCGACCCTTATTTTTAGTTATTGAAAACTAAAATGAATAATTTACAAATTATTTTCATCTGATTTATGGAGTGATTCCATACACTTAAACTATCAAATATTTCAGTAATCTAAGTCTGTGATCACCATTGTTTCTTGAATCTTATACTGTTCCCTGTTTCTAAAAGACCCCTGAATTTCTGACTGAAGCTTTAAAGAGAATCATCACAACTGGATATCAGAGCACAAAGTACAGAAATAAAGACCACAAGGGTACAGTGAAGTCACACCAAAGCCAAAAATTTCAAGGAGTTAGGAAAGAAAAATTGAAGGGGTGGGGTGTCAAAAATAAATGTCCAGTTAAAAATTACTTTTAAATCAGCTTTGAATATGGAAGGGAGGAGTCGAGGTACACCACTCAAGCTCATCTTTTATTGAGGTCAATATCTGAGAAATAAGTTGCTTCCGATATATGTAGATGAGGCAATGATGCCATTATAAGGAAGAACAAAATGAGAATAAAATCTGAAAGGAAGAAAATGAGGAGTTTATGCATCAGCCAGATTTAACCAGTGCCAGCAGCATAGAAATAAAATTCTGTGGAGTTATAAATGGAGCAAAAACAAGTGCATTTAAGCCTTTAGGAAAAAAAAACTGGAAAACGTCATGGAAATGGAGGAGCAGGAAGGGGAGGGACCAAGAAAGGGCGGGCTAGCCGGAAGGAGTGGGAGAGCAGCAGCTGCGCAAGCTGCACAAAGGAAGTTAACGTCACAAAGCTTCCTGACGCATTGCTGTTACGAACGTTGTCGACCTGGGAAGCACATGGTGAGCCTTCCCTTGGAAACCTGCCCATCCCTTCTTCACTGGCTGTCCCAGACCTACATTAGTCCTAACTCAGCTGTCCCTGCTTCCCAAGGGAGGGAAGACAGGCCCTGCGTACATGGAGGACGCTGAAGAAAGCCCAGTGGAGACCCAAATCTAGGACCAAGTCGCCTCATTTCTGTTAGAGGGTAACACTGGTTCAGATAAAGCTCTTGCCTCAACAGACAGCAAGAGGAAGCGAAAACGGTACTTCCCAGCTGAGACCGTGAAGATCCTCCGCAACTGGCTGTGTGATCACCGGCTAAAGCCCTATCTTTCAGAAGCTGAGAAGCAAATGCTGTCGGAGCAAACCAATTTGTCTTTACCGCAGGTCTCCAACTGGTTTGTCAAAGCCCGCAGACGCATTCTTCCGGAAATCCTTCAGCAGTATGGAAACGACCCCCACCTTTGCCACGGAAGAGGCAAGGCTGGTAAGATGCCTCACCAACTGGGCACTGATCTACCTAAGCAGGCCGCCTCAGGGCCCAGAGATCCAGACAAGATGCAGGGCTCACCGCGGAGCCCCCTGCCAATGGGCCAGGAGTCAGAAGAAAAGCTGCGAGATCCAGCGATGTCCCCAGGCGAGAAGCCCCTCCTGAGCTCTGAGCCCGAGGAAAAGGTCACTGTTTCCACCACTAGGTCCTGGCTTACAGC